>SRPV01000720.1:0-14925 GCA_018360135.1 Claviceps sorghi | reverse complement strand
TTTTCTTTTCTTTTCTTTTCTTTTCTTTTCTTTTCTTTTCTTTTCTTTTCTTTTCTTTTCTTTTCTTTTCTTTTCTTTTCTTTTCTTTTCTCTTGTCTTCTTTTCCGTTTTTCTCTCTCTTCCTCTTAGCCATCCGAAGCCGTAAAACAGATCTGAACCCTTGGCGGACTACGCTCGAATTGACCCAGGCGGTCACAAGGCAGAATTGTGTGTCTTGCCAAAAAGGGAATGGAGCTTCGAAATCTGCAGGGGATAGCCAGCCATGGCCAGCTAGTGCGGCCAGTCAGAGGACCCCGCATCCGCGTAAATCGCCCCGCTTTGGCCAAAAAAAAAAAAAAAAAAAAAAAAAAAAAAAAAAAAAAAAAAAAAAAAAAAAAAAAAAAAAACCTAGGCGCGCCTGCAACACAATTTTTTTTTTCCCTCCTTGGCTTTCTTTCCTACGGGAAGAAGCGCCGCATCAGTCTCGACACTCCGATCATCAGTTCTTGGCCAGTTCTTGATCGGTTCGACTTACTGTTCCGCTTTCGACCTCAACCTCTTTTATATTTTGTTCACTTCCCGAGCTTCCGTCATCGCAATGACTGCTTTGAAGGGCTTCGGCACCGGCGAGGTGCTCGACCACACCACGGCTCTCGACGTCCTGAAGGAGTACAAGTCCGCCGATGGTCTTGATCTCCACGAGCTCATGGACACAACCAAACACGGCGGTCTCACCTACAATGACTTCCTGCTGATGCCTGGCTACATTGGCTTTCCGGCCTCCGAAGTCACTCTCGACTCGGCCATCACCAAGCGCATCACCCTGAAGACGCCGTTCGTTTCGTCTCCTATGGACACTGTCACGGAGCACGAGATGGCCATCCACATGGCTCTTCAGGGCGGTCTGGGGGTTATTCACCACAACTGCTCTCCCGAGGCCCAGGCCAACATGGTCCGCAAGGTGAAGCGGTATGAAAACGGCTTCATCCTTGACCCCGTGGTTATTGCGCGTGGTACCACTGTCGGTGAGGCCAAAGCCCTCAAGGAGAAATGGGGCTTTGGTGGCTTCCCAGTGACTGGTAAGTTTGTTTCTTCCTCACTTGGGCTGAAGCCCTTAACAACGCGAATTCGCCAGCATCTGCATGATTATCACCCAATTTTTATAACTTTCGTTCCACCGTAAAGACTACTTGTCATGGGGAGAGAAAATGTTATGACCACTGCTACAACTACTTTTTTTTTTTGTTCAACATTTCTATGTTAGACAGCAGTTTGCTGACGTCATCTGTTCATAGAGGACGGCAAGCTTGGCTCAAAGCTGCTGGGTATTGTTACCAATCGAGACCTCCAGTTCGAGGACGATGATTCCGTTTCCGTTGCCGACGTCATGGTAACTGAGCTCGTCACGGCCCCCAACGGCGTCACTCTTGTCGAGGCCAACAAGATTTTGGCAAAGTCCAAGAAGGGCAAGCTTCCAATCGTGGACAAGGACTTCAACCTTGTTTCCATGATTTCCCGGTCCGACTTGACCAAGAATCAGCACTTCCCATTGGCCTCCAAACTTCCGGCCAGCAAGCAGCTGATTTGCGCGGCTGCGATTGGCACTCGTCCTGAAGACAAGGTTCGTCTGGCAAAGCTTGTCGATGCCGGTCTGGATATTGTCATCTTGGACAGCTCTCAGGGCAACAGCATGTACCAGATTGAGATGATCAAATGGATCAAGAGCGAATTTCCCGGTCTCGATGTCATTGGCGGCAATGTGGTCACCCGCGAGCAGGCCGCCTCGCTCATTGCTGCCGGTGTGGACGGTCTTCGAATCGGCATGGGCAGCGGGTCTGCTTGCATCACCCAAGAGGTCATGGCTGTCGGGCGGCCTCAGGCTGCTTCAGTGTATTCGGTCAGCAGCTTCGCGGCTCGGTTCGGTGTGCCTTGCATTGCCGATGGCGGTGTGCAGAATGTTGGCCACATTGTCAAGGGTCTCGCCCTCGGCGCCTCCACGGTCATGATGGGAGGTCTCTTGGCGGGTACAACCGAATCTCCCGGTACCTCGTTCCTCTCTCGCGAGGGCAAGCTGGTCAAGGCCTACCGTGGCATGGGCAGCATTGACGCGATGCAGGACAAGAAGGCTGGCGGTGGTGGCAAGGACAGCCAAAAGAGCAACGCTGGAACAGCTCGCTACTTCTCCGAAGGGGACAGCGTCCTCGTTGCTCAGGGTGTCTCGGGCTCGGTGGCGCACAGAGGGTTCGTACATGTAACCGCCGTCCTCCTTAGGCGCGGGTTTTCTTTTTCTTTGCTTGCACTGTGCTGACCATGTCGAACAGTTCCATCAACAAGTTTGTGCCGTATCTGGCGGCGGGTCTCAAGCACTCCATGCAGGACTGCGGCATGAAGAGCTTGGCCGAGCTACACGAGGGCGCGGCCAGCGGTGTTGTCCGGTTTGAGCTCCGAACCGCCAGTGCTCAGCTTGAGGGCAATGTCAACATGGAGTCTTTTGAAAAGAAGCTCTACGCATAGACCGGGCACGTCTTTTTTTACTGGTTTTTTTTACTGGTTTTTGTTACTGTTTTTTTCCTTTTTTTTTTTTAATTTCTTGGAGATATTCAAAGCTCGAAGAAAGAAAATCCGGCATAAGAATGGGATGGCATGGGTTGTAAGATTTCGAAAAAGTTGTATTTTTTTTTTTTTTTGCCTCCGCGGGTGCTGGCTTGAAGCATCCTTTGGGCTGGAGATGGGGATTTACCGGAGTTTCGGTCTCTTTATATACGGAGTAGCGTGATTAGAACTCGACAGGCGGCAAATAGACTGGCTCTCCTTTTCGAAGAGGATCTGTGAGATGAGTCTCGGCATTTTAATGATTATGATTCTGGTTTGTTCAGAGACGTGCCAAGGCCATCAATGTGGTGTAAATGTAAATGTAAATGGACCATGCATGATTTGTATAAAAAGGAGGCGCAACTCAGGCCAGCTGCGCCAGGTCGGACTAGGACATCAATTGCATGTAAAGTACAAATCAACAAACGAGCGGCGGGGCCCCGGGACGCGGGCCGCCCTGCTCGTTCTGGTTTCTCGGGCCCCCGGTTCCGTGCCAAGGACCAGACGGGTCGCGTCGGCTCGCGTCGGCTATGTGGCCTACGAGGGCACCTGCTGCCCCGGCGGAAAGGCCGGCTGCGGCGGCTGCGGGTGGTAGAGCGGCTCGGGATTCGGGGCGGGATTCGGGGCGGGATCCGGCGCGGCCTGCAGACCGTGCTGCTGCGGCGGCGGGCCCGACGCGGACGGCATGTGCATGCCCTCCTTCTGGGCCTGGTAGGCCTGCGTCACGGGCGCGTGTCCGGCGCGGAGGGCCACCTCGCGGTCCTGCTGGACGAGCGCACAGCACAGGCACCAGTACGAGGCGCAGCAGTCCGAGGTGGCGGACCCGTGGATGCCGTACTGCTGGCGGATGTCGCCGCGCCTGATGACGTTGTAGCTGCACGCGCGTCAGAAAAAGAAAAGGTAGCCCGGAGGGGGAAAAAAAAAAAAGAGAAAAGAAAAAAAAAGAAAAGAAAAAAAAAAAACACACAACATACAGACATCCGCACCCGGTAACACACTGGATGCCGCACCAGATGATGCACTCACTGTTGAGCGCATCGTGCGACTCAAGCGACGGATCCTTGATGCGGTCCATGGTCCGCCCGTGGACTGCGCCCGTCAGTAGTGCCTCTCTCGAAAACAAACCAAATCAAAACCGCCGTCCGGTTTCCGCCCGGGAAATACATACGCACACACGGCAGAAAGCACGCAAACAGCGACGCCCCCACGTCGCCAAAGCAATCAAACAGGCCAACCTGCCATTTCTCAGAGCCGTGCTCCTGCGCCGGCGGAGCAGCCGGCGGAGCAGCCGGCGGAGCAGCCGTGGCGGGCGCTTGTTTCGGGTCCATGCTGCTGTTTCTCGTCCTTCTTGACGACGTGTTGACGAAACCAAGAAATCACTCGCGAGGACACGACGAGGATATGGCAGAACAAAGAAAAGGGAGGGAAAAGCGAGGAAGAGTGGCAGGTTTTTTTTTTTTTGGGTTTTTCTGACCCGTTGGGGTTTTCCGTCTTGCTTATTCCTCAGGACCCCGGGCTGTCTTATTTTTTTTTTTTTTTTCCTTTTGTCTCACTTGGGGGCACGCACTACGAACGTGGACGCTACGTTGGCCGCCGTGGCGCGGAGCAGAGAGAGGAAAAGACGAAAGGACTAAAAATATATGCAAAGCTCGAAGGAAGGGAAAAAAAAAAAAGAGACCCTTTGTGGCGTACGCTTCGAGAGCTTGTTCAGCTCAGAGGTGCCGCACCCGCGCGCCGGACCTATCAATGATGGGGGAACGAGGCCGCGATGGTGATTGTATGATGGCTCGGTGACGGGGCTGAAGAGCTAGGGCGACTGCACGGCCGGGAGCTGAAGCTCGCTTCGAGGCCTGTGATTGAAGGACGACTGCCGGGGGAAATTGGATTGTGCCGTCATCGGGTCATGATGCCGGGTGGCAGCGTTGGCAGCGTTGGCAAGAGCGATGCAACGCGGCGGCTGACGGCTGCTGACGGCTGCTGATGAGCTGGTGGCCTGGGGGCCTGGTGCGAGTGGAATGGGCACTCTTGGCCTGGCGCGGCCCCAACTGTCGCCCACCGGGGGGCAAGAGGGCAAGAGCACAAGAGGGCAAGAGCAAGTGGGCAAGAGGGTCACCATCCACATCCACGACGGCACCTTGACGCATTCCGGCATTTGTCCTCATGTCTAGTCTATTCTGTCCATCATGCCCAGTTCGCCGTCCAAGACGCATAACGATGCCAACAGCCGCCCAACATCCCCACGTGTGCCACATCACCGCCTCACCCGCCTCACCCGCCTCCCTCTCCTCCCTCTCCTCCCTCTCCTCCCTCTCCTCCCTCTACTCTCTCTCGCCGTCTGCGCGCGCCCACCTTTCCGCCCGTCGGCTGACTCAGTACCAGGTAATCCGGCTTCACAGTCTTGCCGCGAAGCTTCCTCTCGCGCGGCGAGTGATCATCCACCTGGAACCCGACCCGCTCATAGAACGCTCTTGCGTTCGTGTTGCTCATGAAACATTGGAGCACCAATTTGCCCACCCCCATGCGCGAGCCCGCCTCCAGGAGGAGTTGCATAAGCTGCTTCCCGAGGCCGCTTCTAGAAGAAATCAGCGCTTCCTCTTTTGTTTCTTTTCTTTTCTTTTCTTTTCTTTTCTTTTTTCTTTTCTCCCTTTTTCTTCTTGTTCTGGGAAGCCAACGTACCCCTTCAGCCCAGCCCGCAGGTGAATTTCGTAGCAGTACAAGACTGCCTCGCCATGGTCATACGTAGGCATGATGGACATAAACCCGCATACCTGCGCCGCGCGCATGATGAGAATATACCGCAGCTCCGGATGCCCCATCTCATACTTCTTGGAGCGGGGGTGCCATCCTACGCTCGAGTTGCGGTAGTCGTCGCCGCTGGTCTCGTGGACGATGTCAAAACACGCCTGGATATGGGCCTTGTTCAGTTTTCCGGCCCTGACAAGTCGTAGAGAATACGCCACCTTGGTGGTGGGATGCGTCCATTCAGTAGGACTACGCCGTTAGTGATGTGCTCAAAAAAAAAAAAGAAGAAGAAAAAGTGCAAAGCAGACGTCGAGTCCAACCCACGCTACCATGGAAAAGCAAACACAGGCATCGTGCATACAACGACGGAAAATACTCAACAATAAAGGCTGCGTCGCTCTTCGCATTGGCCTCTTCTATGGGGTTCGTTTCTTGCCTCGGTCGTGCCCTAGACGTCGTCCTCGTCGCGAGCGCAGCCTGTCCTTCAACCGCCATGGCCGATGCAACACATGTGCGACACGTAAACAAAAAAAAAACCGACCAGTCAAACTACGCGACTCCCGCGGGGTGAAAAAAATAATAAACAATAAAGAAGAGAGAAACGAAAAGGAACCCCCCCCCCCTAAAAAAAAGTAAACCAAAGTAAACCAAAATAAAGACAAGAAAACCCGACAAGAAAAATAAAAGAGCCCCTGAAATGAGCCCCAACAATGCGCACGCTTTGCTTTGGAGACGAGAAAAAAGCACGTAACAAGTCCTAGTAGCAGAAATCAAGAACGAAGGGGATCCCCGTCCGGCAAGTTGGAAGGAGTGATGCAAATGCATCGGTGCGTCACTGCGTTTTCAAGAGGCGCCTGCCCCGAGGTTCTTCCGTTCCGACAGAGCCATGGTCCATCGCACTCGTCACCGATCGTGTATCTTGCCGCCTTGTCGGAAGCTTTTTGTTTCCCCCCCTTCTCCTGGGTTCTCCCCGTCATCGTCACAAGAGTCGCACCGCATCGCCCTGGCATCTCCCCATGCCCCCCGCAGCCAGCCCATGAAACACGCCGCGCAGCTCGTCCACACCCGTGGCTATGCCGCTCGTCGCAGACTCGACGGCGCACTGAGCCTCGACCACGTACGTCGGACGGATCCCCCATGAAAACCCCTGGCCCAAAGAACGGAAAGAAGGAGAGAAAAAAAAAGGGAGGAAAACAAGAAACTGAAAAAAAAGGAAAAAAAAAAAAAAATAACCTAGTTCCTCCAACGGTCCCGCGTCCTCTCCTTGTACAGAACCATCCTCCGCGGCACGAGGGCCATTCCCGACGCCCGGACGAGGACCGAAACGCGACGCTTCGTGCGAGATGAGTTTGAGCGGCACAGACACGTCACGCAGATGGTGAGCACCCCTCGCGTGCCCTGCAAGCACACCACAGAGAAGAAGAAAAAAAACGTCGTTTGCCTGTCAGACCAGACGGAGAAACCGCCCACCTAACCTTTCCGCAGAGTCACATTCGCTACCTTTTATCGACTGGCAAGACCGAGTGGGGTAATATGGAGAGGTACATGGGGAAAACGTAGTAAACGGCGTTTTCCATCGTTGACAAGACAGAAAACAGAAAGAAAAAAAAAAGAAAAAAGGACAAAAAGCCCATCATGCGAGTCCCCGTAGGCGCAACTTGACAAAACGCGGCAGCAACAGTGGTTCAAACAAAGGGGGGAACAAAAAAAGAAAGAAAGAGAAGAAACGCCCCATCTCGCATGCCCTCTAATGATACAATGCCATTCGTCGTCCGTGATACCCATCCATTCCTCACTTCCCAGATCTGTGTGGCTGTTCCCGTCCCGTCGTTCGTAAACCGGCTTCCTGGAGACCATCTCCCAACTAGCCCTGGCGCTGCTTATGTCGCGGGTTCGCTTTGCAGGTTATGTACAAGTACCCGTTATGTCTCTTGCCGGCCTTTCGTCGAACAACCTGTCGTTCTCAGCGAACCCGAAAAAGGCATCAACACGAGGGAACTCATATTGCAAACGGATTATATTGTTCTCTCCTTTTTTTTTTTTTTTTTGCCGCCCCCACTGGACTCTTACCTTGCAATGCTCGCATCTCTTCTTTACAGAGCTGTGCACCTTCATACCCCTTGCTTGTTGCTGTAGTAGGCCTGCGCCCAGGGTCCGACTGCTTATCGCTGTCCAGGCATGGCTGAAGATGGAACGCACACAGCTTGGCGCTGGTGCTGTGCGAAATGCCCTCCCAGCGGGAGCTCCCATCCAAAGACCTGAGGCCATTGTTCTCGCCGGCGCGGCAAGAGTGCGCAAAAGGGAGGCCATGGCTGCGTGGTTGTCTTTCGTTTTTTTGGGCTGCAAGAAGCGTGAAGCTGGTTTACTGTACATCGTTCCTGGGGTCAAGAGATGGGGATGATATCTTCAAGTCACGTGATTCGAATGCCAGATCGATTTGCTTCAATTTAGCTAAGCAACAACGCCCATCTAGGTACTTTAGGTAGCAGGTAGGTAGGTAGTAATGAGCCACCAGCTCGGGTACTTCGCTAGAAATGCGCTTTTCTGTCACAGTTTTCGTTGGTCATGTCCCCCGCCGGCCTCTGAAACGAGAGGGCAAAAAAAGAAAAAAAGAAAAAACAAAAGCAAAACTCTCTTTCCAGGTGCGTGTCCAAATCGACTATTGTTCCCCAGGCCTTGACTCACTCAATTGTATCCCGACCAACCCCTGCGAGCTATTTCAGCAAAGAACGAGGCCGCAGCTTGGAAGTCATGGCTCGGAATCTCGTCCCCTGCCAGCTTGCCAGGCTGTAGCTCTTCGATGTGATCGGGCATACCACCATCCCATTTCGGTCCCCGGACGCCTTCGTCGCCGTCGTTGCGAATTCTGTCCTGCCGGACTTTCCTGGTCGACCTGCTGTACATGTCCAAATTGTTGCATTTGTTGTAGGCATGACCCCATCTTGCAACGCTCTCTGGCCCCTTCAAGAGCTCTTGCAGACTGGGCAGATTCTGCAGAGAATCAAGGTGACCCTTGTTGTCGCGCACAAAGGCTTCCGTGATTTGAGGACAGTACATCTCCCCCTTGCTGTCCAAAAGAATTCTATTGACCGTGGGTCGAACCGACTCCGTCGAGTGAAGCTTAAGGATATTCCTCACAGACAGAGGTAATGGTGCATCCGAGTTGAACTCGGATCCGTTCCAATCAGGGAATAGAGTGTCTAGGATCTGCTTCTTTTGTGCCTTCAGGTGGTCGTTTTCCTCATCCAGACAACGCTGAAGAGTGCATCCCGCACAACGTCTTCGATGAGGATGGGGCACTTGGCGAGCAAAAAAGGTGAAGAACTCCTGCAGTGTTTCATACCCGCAGGATGAACAGAACACCATGTGCCTTCCCATGATTGTCGAGTAGTAATTTGGCCAGTCCCTGTCCATGTGTGTCTCCAAACCAAGTCGGACAGGTTTGAGCAGGTCATACAGAACCTTGCTTCGTGCCTTCGCGTCTCTGACTTCCATGTATCGATACATGGCGTCTAGAAACGTGGGGACCGCAAGCGGGTAGTTTGGAACTTGGTTCAGATACTTGCAAAAGGCCTTGTCGTGGTCAAACAGAAGACCGAGTTTCATCCTCTTTGCCTTCAGAAAGGCTTTCATGATGATGTTGAAAAACCCCCGTTGCGCAATGTCTAGCTTCAGTGGGCCCCAGGTCAGACCATACGTAGCCGTGGCATTGCTCGCAAAGGGGGTCCCCTTGTTGTAATGGGGATAGAAGTCTAGGCCTGTGACCTCTGACAACCCTTTCTTTCGACGATCGCAATTGACCTCATAAATTAGGTCGATGAGACAAAGCACATCGCCGAAATGGATCAGAGGACATTCGTATATGCCCACCATGCGAACGTTTGGACAGGCTCGCAGTATAACGGCGACCATGCGACGATCTAGGTAAGGTATTTTCTGAAGATACAATACCTTGAAGGAGTTCCGCTGTTCTAAAACCTGGTTCACTAGCAAAATGGTTAGCGGTGCCTCCGTACCTTCAGGCCTCCTCTCATGCCTCATTTCCAGCAGATGGATGGAGGAACTGGATCAACTTACAGAGTGCCTTGAGGCGAGAAACGGAAAATATTGCCGGCGGATCAAAGAGACGGCAATCGGGACCGGAAACAAACTGGCTCGCGCCCCAGATTGTGGTCACGTCTTGGATGCCTCTGATAGTGTGAACAATTTCCCCTGCCATAAGATCCTCGGGCAGGATCTCCTTGAGGTTTTGCTTTTCTTGCTTTCTATTGTGTCGCCGACCTGCCCTACCTTTGACAAGGCCATGAACAAGATGGATCGAAAGATAGATTTCTTTTTCAAGCTTCATAGCTTCCGCACACCAGACGGAGAGGGGACTCGAGGGGTGTAGCCCGTATGGATCTAAATCATGGGCCTGCTTCATCTCACCCACTGTGCATTCAGGAGTCACGGCCAGAAGTACGCCTGAGTTGCCGTTGGTTCTGAAGTCCGAGACGTTCATGTCCCAGATTTTCTACGGTCTGCGGTTACCTTGATGTGACCAATATTGAAGGGAATGTCCAACTTACAACGCTGTTTGACATTGCCAGCCATGAAGCGGACGAAGTGATGGCGGCGTTTAAAACCGTGCCTAAACCCTCGGCGAAAATAGCATTCGCGACCTCACCTCCAATATCCACTGCATTCAAGAGCCGGGCTAACGTGTTGGTTTGGCCGGCATTGTGCACCCTTTCCTTTGAGTCGGCATATTTAGTTTCATAGCGAAAGAGAAGTGTCGCCTATTGAGCACCTTGTTTAGCATCAGAAGTTACCAAGTACTTGCTAAAACAAAGAGTCGCCCACCTACAGTCGTCAAGTATCTGAAAGGGGTTTGATATTTTAATTCGGATTTCAGAGGTTTTTCGACGATATGGACGTATCTTGCCAACCATTCGCGCTCAATTTCTTCCGGTCGCTTATATGTCACGGCACTGTGGAATCCGTTCTTGATCAAAGCTCGTTGAGATGCGACCATGTCGTACTTCTCTTCTGTCGCTTCTACCTCGACAGGCTTGTTCTTCCTGTAGTCTTTTCGAGTCATGTTTTTTTTTTCAAGCTTTTTGTTCGGTAATAACAGACAAGTTGAGGTGAATAGACTAGGAAACCTGTGTGTGAGAAGATGTCTTGGCTTTTTTTGTATGTTATTTCTTGCAGAGGTGAGTGGTTGGAGGTTGGGTTCCGAAGGAAGAAGAAATGAAGTCCAGGATTAAACCCAGAGCCCATGACGAGATAAAAAGTCCAGGATTCAACCCAGAGCACAATAGCGCACTTGCGCACATGAGTGGATCGGAATAAAGGAGCGATCGTAAAGAGAGATCGTGAAGATTTGATAACCTTCCGAAAGCCCGATGTAAAACCGTCTCGAGACTTGCGAGAGATGGTTGCGGCGGAAGGAGCCACGGGCAGTAGATGCCTCTCAGCAAGAGGACAAGCACAAGAAGAAAAGCAGACAGAAGAAGGCCAAAGTATGAGAGGAAAGACCTTTTTCTACCAATATACTTGCCTTTACGTCTCCTCGATATGGTTATATGAGAAGGGTATATTGTCTTGATGGGTTGTGCTGGTGAAGACGAGGTTGGCCAAGTGTCAAAGGACTAGTCTGGACGACGCAAAGTAAATGTTATCGAAGTGTGAGACAATAAGAATCGAGATATGACCATGAAAAGAGGAAAGCATGTGCTTTATGTGTCGAGAAGGCAGACGGACTTGGCTCAAATGAGGCTGCAGGCGAGAAGGGATGAGGCAACCGGAGATGCTGCCAAGCGACCTTATATACCGGCAAACACGCTACTGCCAAAGCCGGTTATGGGAACTTGCAGACGCTTATATCGAATTTGTCCGACTTTCAAACCAGAAAGCATTTGTCATGTGGAAATGCTACCAATTTTCTCCTTGACAATAGTCTGTGACGCAATGCTTGGAGGCTACCGAGGACTCGAACCAAGGAACGTCTGCGGCCTTTCCTTCTCGGACCAGCTCTGGCTAAGAAAAGAAGATAGATGAGATGGGAGAATGAGGTCTCTTTCAAGATGATACAATGCCTGATTGGGAAGTGGATTTCTTCTCGCATCAAGGCTGGCCTACCAAGCTTGCTCACTACCGTGCACTCGAGATGGAGGCGAGAACTATTGTTGCAGCTAGGTACCTACCTACCTACCGACCTACCTACTTGTAAGTAGGTACTTAATTACCCACCTGCCTAGTAGGTACCTACAGGTATCTTTCAAAGAATACTCAGGCATTTGTGCTTATGAAAACGAACGCAAAAATCGGGGACATGAGCGGCAATGAAGCCGTGGGCGGAATCGGCGCGAAGCATCTCAAAGCCGTAAGGACTCTGGCAGGGCAGGGCCAATGAAGAGCTGACTCATACTCTGACGCACAAAATCTTAATTTTCTCGTGGCTAGCACGTAGCAACACCGTCACCAGGTCTTCGGTCCTGGTTTTTTTCCCCCTCTCTCCTCTTCTCTACTCTCACCTGCAATTCACTTCCACTGCTGCCTACTACCCACCTGCTTGGCCGAGATTGACCACCGGCACCCTAGGCCAGTTTCTTCAGAATGTGAAATGGACCAGCCATGCTTGGCGAAGGTAGCTTCATGGTCGACTTAGCTTTGTCCGTATTTGTACATGTGACGAGTGCTGGTGCGACCTACACTCGAAATCGCGAAGCTGACCGTCCACGCACGCAGGCAATCCCATCAACGACCCAAGTTTCTCTCAGTATTGCAGGAAGGAAGCTCGATGATGACCCTTGGGGACGGCATGCGTACCCTCGTCGCGACTTCGCTTCGTCAGTAAGCCGTCTCTGTATTCGATTTGGACTCACCAAGGGAAGCAGAAGCTTCCGCAGCACGTACGTACATATGTACGTACATACTTACTTACGTTTGGCAGCTTCTCGACCTTATCGATTCCACGTAGGTACCTACCTACCTACCTACCTACTTACCTACCTCCCTACCTAGGTAGGTAGGTAGATAAAGTAGGTAGGTACTTAGTATGCATGTACAGAGCAAATATCCCTAACCCCTCACCCGGAGAGAGCGATTCTGGCGCCTACCATTCCGTTAAACCGGACACATTTCGATCGGTGCCCGAGTATCATACACAACGTTCGATCGAAATGAGGCTAGGCGGTCTTTGGGCCAAGGATGTGGCATGTCCATATCCGGAGAAGCCAACTTGAGTTCATGCCCACCAGGTTGAGTGCTGAAGGGGACATCTGAGGCGGGGTCAAGGTTCCGGCAATGTGTTCGTTCCTGTGACACGTCAAGCTGCACGAAATACATACATTGTACATACATACGGTGGGTCGTTGGCAATTTCGAAACTTTGCATGTTTTGCGCTTCAATCCGGTATCAAAATGGTCGGGACTATCTGACGCACTGCACACCATGTAAATGAGTCACCAAAGAGCAGCTTGTCCGCCATCATGCATGTTTGGTTGGGGGGGGGGATGTGCGAATCTAGAATAATCCAAGTTCCAGGTCCTGCTGGCTGCACCGTTTCTTTTTCCTTGAATGTCTGGCAACCATTGGACTTTGTTTTGCCCTTGCCATGGCCGTGCCATGCAGGGTAGTAGTGGGAGACCACGCGCGTCTGCGACCAGATCAGCATGTGTATTTATGTAAGTATGTATGCAGACTGTACGTGCTCCAAGTGATTCAAGATTGCCTCCCTTGCAATGATACCCCTTCCTCATAAGCACTAGCTTCGGCAAATCAAATTGGTCGTGGCGGTGGGATGCTGAGAAGCCGATGCTCGAATAAATGAAAGACTTTTTTCTTTTTTTTTATCCTGGAGTTATGGGTTTCGATGACCAGCAAGAAGCTCTTTGGACCTCGTGGTCACGATGACAACCGATACTTGAGCGCACATGGCTATTGTCATCGATCCAAATCATGGCGTCTTGCGGCATCGAACTCCCAATCATCCCACTAGTGACTTTACTTGCCTTGTCAGCGGTCTTGAGATATTGCGGCTCATTTCCTGACCACGGATAATTAGCACATTTGCATGGTACCATGACGAGCGATCGGATAATTAAAGGATATTGTAATCAGGGCACCCGAGCTCCCACCCTCTCTTTCGCCCGCCGCTCAACAACTCCTCCCTGGATCATGTGAGGTGTTGCGAGACAGCGCGTGGAAGGCGAAAAACAACAACAAAAAAAAAAAAAAAACAGGCCAGTACAATTTTGTGCACACAAACAAGCGTTCTCGACCGCAAGTGCGGGAATACCAACAAAGGGCAGAAAATCATCTGTTAGATTCAAAACAATGCAACGCCACACTTTGCTCGCAGCCCATTACCCTCGACTTCCCCTCAAAGGGGCTTTCGTTGTTAGCGGCAAATGAGCGGCATGCGTGGTCAATTGTCTCGGACAGGGAAACTGAAGCTGCCTACCCGTCGTCCATTGTGTCTGAGCGTCAGCTCGAGCGTGTTGATAGAGTTGACACTTGTGGCACTTGGCCGTTGGTACGCACGAGGGAAAAAACGTCGAGTCACATCATTGACGGCTCACGGCTTTATTGCGACCGGATGTTTTTCTCTCTAGGGTCCCGTGCAACCAAGAGGGAGGGAAGGCAACGAGAGTTGCCGCAAGACGGTCCAAAAGGCTGACTCGGAGCCGGTGACGACAAAGACGCTAGAGCATTATCGCGTCCGAGCCATGGAAGAGCGTGAAGGGACAAAACGTCATCTGGGGGGAGGATTCCGAAACAGGAACTGTCAATCGGACTCGGGCTCTCCACACGGAATCCGCGAAAGAATAGTGTAACAGCGCGCGCCGTGCTTTGGAGAGCGATGGCGAGTCATCGCCTGAAACGTCAACTCATGCTAGGAACTTGGGGGGCACTTGCGATGGCTCACGATGGCGCACGATGGCGCCTTGCCGTAGCTGGGACCAGCCTGGCTGGACCTGTCGGTACTTGGGTGGATAATGCACCCCCTAGCCGGCGAACGACATTGCCCATCTGGTCGAGCGGTTTGTTGAGAACGATAATTGGCTAAACAACGCAGGACATGGCTGCATAAACCGCATGGCAGCCAGAGGAGAGGAAGCCCTTTGGTGGATACCAGACAGCCACCACCATCTCGTGTTTGCAGGTAGGTACTTATGCGCGGGTGTGCAGGTGGGGAGTGCAGGTGCAGGCAGGAGTGCAGGTGCAGGCAGGTGTGGAGAAGGCGTTCCCGCCCTAGCATAGCCCATGACGGAGTTTGATTAAGGCAGCATTTTGGTGGCCGCGCAACAATGAAGTGGAACGAGGCAAGCCGCACGGTGATGCGCAGGGAAGGTGCTGAAGAGTCCCACCGTCCAGGTACGACATAGTACCTACCTCCCTACGAGGTGCCTCGGCAGGTACCTATACAGGTACCTAGATAAGTACCTTCCTAAGGTAAAGTACTTGGGCGGTCAACTGGGAGTGGATGTCTGCAACGACTACTAGGCACCTGCCCTACTCAGTACTTTGGTGACGTACAGTACAATCCTTGAATTATTCTAAAGGCGTGACTTTACAGGGGTAAATCAACCAATCAAGCAGCGCTTCGGAAATTACGGCTGCAT
>SRPV01000072.1:0-44325 GCA_018360135.1 Claviceps sorghi | reverse complement strand
AAGGGAAAAAGGAAAAAGGAAAAAAAAAAAAAAAAAAAAAAAAAAAACTCCTACGGGACATCTTCCACCACAAACAGCCACACACACCCCCAATTTCACCATGCCCCTCTGGAACCGTGACCCGAAACACCATGCCGACGACATACGCAACCCTCCTCCTTGTGCCAAGCCCTTTGAGCGGTCAGACAGTGCCCATTCCCGCTACGTCCAGATGCTGCTCGACGTGGACGACATCCCCCTCCTCCACAGCGCGCTCGCGTCCTTCTTCGTCTGGCTCCTCCTCGCCGGCTTCCTCGTCTTCCCCGGGACCTTCACCACCATCCAGCGATCCATCGAGGGCAAGCATCCGCCGCAGCAGCCGCAGTGGACGGACCAGACGACAGACTTGCTCCTCAAGGGCGTTAAGAACATTCCCCTGTTGGTCATCGCGGCGGTCGCGTGCGGTCTCTCCATTGTGGGCATGGCGGTGCTGGCGCTGCGACACGCCGACAACTACGTCTGGATGCTGAACAGGCTCATCCTGCCGGGTGTGGCGAATTGTCTCGCCGGCCTGATATCCACGCTCGTGGGCGTCTATTCGCAGCAGCGCGGGCTCTGGAGCGTCTCCGCCAAGGTCACGGCCATTGTGGAGGGCGCGTGTCTGGGCGTGGCGGCGGCCTTGTTCTTGTTCTTTGAGCATGTTCTCTTGAGGAAAGTTCGCCATCATCATGGGCGGCATTACGGAGACTCTTGGTCCCGAGATGACGCGGGTGTGGCGAATAGCAAGAAGTCGGCTACTCAGTTCTAGATGCTACTGTTCTTTTGCGGAGATGGGGCAGGAAAGAAAAAGGCATCGGCGGTTCTGCTCGGATGGGACAATGATTAGGGCAGGGATGCTAGGCTGCCACGACGTTATGAGGAGAATTTGCTTGCAATATAGCCATTCCAGGGCGAACGAATGAGAAGGCAGTAATGTTCTGCTGGCACGGCGTTGGTAGAACAAACTGCTACTGGTTATACTATTGCCATCTCGAAGATGAGACAACAATAGATTTGGTTCAGCTGCACTTAATGAACCGCGACATCTCCTTTTTATTTTTTTCTTTTTTTTCTGCCCCTTCTTTCCGAACCCCCTTTCAAGGATTTCGCAACGGGGTCCTTTCGCCCAGGCTCAGTCGGATGCGCCCTCGTCTCTTGCCAACCCATTCGGCCAGCCTATATGCGCCGTGACAGAGCAAGCCCGCCACGAAACCAACCGCGTCGTTCTTGAAGGCCAGAATGCCGGCCGTGGTCATCAGCATCACTGTCCATCTTTCCATGCGTTCCTCGTCGGATATGGTACGCGAGCGCCTTTCACCGGCGGACACATCCCACAGATCAGGAGCGCCCTGATTCAGCGAGTGTCCCACCTTGGCCAGCTCCAGGCCCGCAGCCAGGACCATGACGCCGAGCAAGCTCTTCGGATATGACTGCAACAGCTCGATCAAGGTCTCGCCAAAAAAGAGCCCCGTGAGGAGTTTGACCAGCCCCAGCATGATGACGCTCGCGCCACTTCGCGCCCCGAAGCGGTACTGGGCCGCCAGACCGCCCGATCCATGACAGACCGGCATGGCTCCCACCCACGTACCAGAGAGGTTCATGACGGCCACACTGATGCCTATAGCCGTCACGGACGGGGTGTGGATTTCCGGGAGCAAGTCGGCCGCCAGGGCGTTGACGGCAACGATTGAATTCAAGGTCGTCAGAGGAAGCTGCCCGACGGCCATCCACAGCGCCGTCGAATCTTGGGCGCCAATCCACCGAGGCATGACGTAGTGTGGTGTCCAGATATGAAACCACGGCAGGCGGTGGGATGCTGTGTGGACAGCGACACACGCGAAGACGATGGCCAGGACGAAAAACACAAAGGCATAGGGGAAGCGTTGAAGACGCTGGGTGGCAATGAGCACAAGGAATGCGAACAAGGCCCAGATGCGATTGTCCAGGACTGGATGGACCCAATCGAGGGGCATGAGGAGAGAGGAGCCGGCGCCGATGATGAGAGAAAGACCGGCGCCGAGCTGGATTCCCTTGATGACGGGAATGGGAACGGCGGACGTTGCCCACTGCAGCAGGCCCGTTATGCTCATGAGCAGCACGGCGGCCCCAACCCACTGGCCGGCAGCGATGACAACCCCCAAGGATTGATCTTGTCGTCTAGAAATGGCAGCAGATGCGATGGCCTTTTTGCGTGATTTTTTTTTTTTGTTCGCGTCAATATCGTGGGTGTGACGAAATGGAAAAAAAGAAGGCCATGGAGACGGGGACAATACGTGTGAGATGAACGGACCTTCATAGGCTGCACGGGCAAGGGAATCCCAAACATGACGCCAGTCAGAATGTTGAAAAATCCAGAAAAAACCAAGGTAGATCCCAAGTCAATGGATCCCTGCGCGGCGAGAGCAATCATGAGCGGCAGCAAGGTGCCGAGATCGCCCAGCGAGCCCGACACCTCTGCCCATGGGGCGCGACGAAGGGTCGACAGGTTGTGTGCGTTGAGTTGCCGGACATGACCTAGCCACGACGCCATTTTCGACCTGACTGAGCCCTGGGTTTATGGGAGGGAATTGGAGGGCCGTGTCGTGATGCCCGTGATGCCCGTGACGGTCCGCGACGACGAGGCGCAATGGAGGAGATGAAGCAGTCGAGAGAGTCGAGACTCGAGATGGAGCATCGCACGCGGACGCGGGCACTCTGCTGCGGAGTGGTTGGGCTATTGTCCTGGATGCTGATGACCTGGTGCCGCAGTCCTGACTCCTCATCTCCTCAACTCGCCGACTCCCCAGCACGTTTGCTTATCATCGGTTATCGTCGACTTGTCGGAGGCGTGTTGTTGCAGTGCATGACGAGACAGTGCAACAACAGCATAGACTGTATGTCCGCACCGCTCAAGTGCATCTTTTGGATGCATGCCGTGTACCTAGGTACATACCTAAAGTAAGTACTTAGGTACCCTAGATACCTACTGTGCAGTAAGTAAGTACTTACCTTAGGTACCTAGGTGCCTACCTAAGTACCTACTTAGGTAGGATTGACGGTATGTACGCTTGTGTGTGCGGTTTTTTCGTAAAAAAAAAAAAAAAAAAAAAAAAAAAAAAAGACACATCGTCAAAAGAATTTAGTGCGTAGTTCTGCGCAACCCAAGAAGGAACGATGAGAGAATACCAGGCTATTCATGGCGATTTGAAAGTTGTTTTGCGTCCGTCAGCGGTGGCATGGGGAATGTTCAATTTCAGGCGGACGAAGCTCGCGAATGTGGAGCCCCACCGAAGCGAATCAGGTAGCTGATGTGGAGTGCGTGGGGTCCCAAGCTTGGTGGAGCTCTTCGTGACGCAACTGCGCACCAAGTGGCCGATGATGGATTTTCCACGGTGCCGAAGCTGCCGCACCGACCAATGACGGAACGACTCGGCCGGCAGAGATAGGTCCACTTGACTTCCGCGTATTGTGTAAAGGTACTGCGTAGTATCGGTGTCCTGAACAAACCATACAGGCCATCCATCCATCCTTTCAAGCTCGAGGGCGGGTAGGCCATGCAAGGCAAGGTCCTATGTATGGTGTATGCTTGAATGGTTGACCGTCGTCGCCGAGGCTCTGCAAAGGCCATGCCATGCCGCACCATTCCATGCGATTCCAGGCCACGACACGCCGCTCTCTCTCTTGATCCAAAGCACAATGGGGGAAAAGGGAGGCGGCGGCGGCGGCGGCGGCGAGGGTCAATGAGGACTCGAGGCGAGACCCGCTCCATTCGTCGCGCTGGGCTGCGTGGGATCCTCTGCTGGCCGACAAAATTCCTAGGCGAAGCAAATGTTTCGGGGAGACGAAAGGAAGAATGAGGAGCCGATCTGCCAGGCGACATGCCAGCCGAGGTGCCCGCTGCCTGGGTGCCCGCTGCCTGGGTGCCCGCTGCCTGGGTGCCCGCTGCCTGGGTAGGCAAAGTATGTAAGTAGGTAGGTAAATAAGTAGGTAGGTAAACAGGCAGAGCCAGGCAAGAGCCGAGAGCCGGCCTAAAGCAGACAAGAGCGGACAAAAGCAGCCAATGCCTGGCGGGCGGCATGTGCACATCCGCGCCTCCGCACCAGTGTCCTGTCTGGTCGCCGGTCCGGTCACTGGTCCGCGCCGTTTCCTGCCTAGCAAGCTCGCACTTTTGCTCTGGCTCTGCCAGGGACATGATCCGGTACCAGGGTGGCCCGTGAGTCGGTGACGTCCATGTGGTCCATGTGGTCCTGGTGGGCCTTGCTTGTCTGCCGGGCAGGCCAGGCCTGGGTGGGCCGGCCAGTGCCTCGACTCCCTCCTCGACTCCCTCCTCGCAAGTACAGTAAGCACGGCTCGGAGGGAAAGTTGGAATCAACAGCAACAGCCCAGTCCGGCCCAGTCCCGTCGGGTCCCGTCAGTTCCAGTCCAGTCCAGTCCAGTCCAGTCCAGTCCCGTCCAGGCCGCACCAGGCCACCCAGACACCGCTCTGAACAACAAAATCACGGCTCCGTCCACCTGCGCGGCCGACACTCGTTGCTCTCCCACCTCCATCCTCATCCGCTGCCAGCACCGGTGAGTAAAGACGTCCCAGCCTGCTTGCCTTGCATCTTGTCCCTCTCCTGCCGCTGCCGCGACAGCGACCCTGCACAGGCACACGATGCCTCGCTGCATCCGGTGTCCTGTCGACCGTGTCCATGGTGTCCACGGTGTCGATGGCGTCGACGGCGCAGCCAGTCCATGCAGTCTCGTCAATGCAACCACGAGACATCTGCGTAATCGGAGACGCCAAGAGACCGGCACATTGCGCCCACCTCGTTGAGGCCTCACCAGTGTCATGACTACAGCGTTGCTCCGTCGTCGCCGCATTCGTGCTGCAGACGACCCGTTTGCATTGGATTCATCTGCTTCACCTGCGCAACTCGAGAACAACACGCACGCGTTTTCTCGCCGCTCTTCATACTGACCTTTTTTTTTTCCTCGGCATTTTTTCTTTTCTCGTACTAGAGCTTTCTGTCGACCCTCTCCACACCTGCAATCCGCCACTCCTCCCTCCTCTCCCCGCCCATTACGAACATTCTCGACACAATGGCGGCCATTGACACTGCTCTTATTGCCCGCGAGGCCGTCAACACCCTGGCCAAGCGCAACTGGCCATCCGAGAATGCCGGTGTCATGGTTGTCTTCTGCATCGTCTTTGTTGGTAGGCAGCGTCCTTCGGCCCCATATTCCTCGTCACTGGTGCAGACCCGGCCAAAGAAGGCAAAGCGGGGAAAAAATGACAAAAAAGCGATGGGGATTTCGCTAATAGAGTCTTCTTTGTGTTCTGCAGTCGCTTGTGCCATCATTGGCGTCTCCATCTCCAAATGCCTCACCCGCAGAAAGGAGAAACAGGTGCCCAAGTACTAAAACGGTCTCGATGCTCTCGCTCGTCGAGGATCGGGGAGGGACGGGAAGGACGGGAGAGATGAGCTCGGTACGTTGCGACGGGCGCATCGACGCAGTAATGAATCAAGACGGGTGACGTATGATGATGAAGACGATGAAAGAAGACGAGTGACACGCCCCGCCACCCGCGACGGTTGTCCTTCCTCTCTCCTTTTGTTCTCAAATACCCTCCACCCGAAGCCAACGTCCTGGAGGCACCCGAGGGCAAGGATTTCGCTTGCCACTTTTCTAAGATTTTATTTTTTTTCTTTTCTTTTTTTTCCCCTTTCGGGTCACATGATGATTTGGGCGCCGGCATTGGTACGTGTACATATGGACACCCTTTTTGGTCGGGGCACGGCGGTGCACGGAGTGGAATTCGGGGGGCGGTCTCATAGCGGTCGGCAACGTGTGCCTCTGGCCTGTCTGGACGAGGCTTGCTGTAATTCGTAGTTGTAATCAATTGAGGCTTTTCGAGGATCCTGGCTGAGAATGTCTCTCGTCCAAGACGTGCTTCTTGTTGTCCTTTGTGCGTGCTTTTTGTCTGAGAATGTGAACAAATCCCCCTCCCCCCCGCAACCACTGCCATTGCTTAGTGTCATGACGTTGTGAAAACAATATACTGTATCTGTGTGTGTGTATACATGTACATGCATACACGCCACATCTCTCACAGACCCTCCCTGGCCAGCATATCCGCAACGCCCAGGTAAAACGCCACGGCATTGAATCCCCTCTCGACGCCCATCCACCGCTTGACCATCCACCGCAGCCGGTTCGGCCAATTGATCAGATCCAAGTGATTGACGCCCAGCAGCGTGCCCCGGTACACCCCCCAGCGGCTGCTCCGCACGCTGACCAGCCCGTCATTCGGACCCTCGCGCCGCGCAATGACCCGCCCTGGCACGCGAAACGGGCTCAGCGGCGGCGGCGGCGCGTCTAGAGCCGCGCCGTACGAAAAGTACCGCACCGTCTCGTCGTCCAGGACGTCCCGGTTGAACGTCCCGGTCATGTGCTCCGTCGTCAGCTCCCGGAAGGCGCCCGTCTCGAGACCGGCTCTCTTCAGCACGCCGTACAGCCGCGGGAGGTACATGAGGCCCGCGTCCCGGCCCAGGACGTAGTCCGCAAAGGGTGAGCCCCTGTGCGGTGTGGAAATCGTGGTCAGGGAGGCGACGCGGATATCTTGCCTCGTCTGTCGCGGCGTCCCGGGGCGGTCTGCCGCCCTCGTCGTCAGCATCTTGGAGATCATGTACCGCGCGTCGAGGCCGCCCATGCTGTGGGCGACGATGTTGACGGGGCCGGCGTGCTGGGCGGCAATGTCGTCGGCTAGCCTGGCGGCGCGGTCGTGGATCGAACTCGAGGGGGGAACGCGCGTGGTGATGACGCGGGCGCCCTGCGCGGTGAGGGCCTCCCGGATGCCGTGCCAGTAGTGAATTGTGGGAAGCGCCGGCAGGCTGAGTTCTGAGAAGCCGAGAAGGCCGTGGGCCAGGACGATCGGATATCGAGGCGTCGCTGATGGGGAGGAGGTTGTGTTAAAACAAAACCCCAGTTGGACTCGAAAATAAAATAAATAAATCAAGCATTTTTTTTTAATTTCTTTTTTTAATTCTTCTTCTTCTTCTTCTCCTACTCTTTCAAGGAAAATGATGAAAAAAAGACGGAGACACGAGACTGGGAGAAAAGCGAGGCTGCTTGTGTACCGTAGTGGTCGCGGATGTAGGCGTAATCATCTTTGATCTCCCTGTCCACCACGTCTCTGACGCGGGCATCCTGAGCGCGCGACCTCGCACGGGCGGTTTGCGTCAAGGGACGGCGACATTGTTCCAGGCGGGTGGTTGCGACATTCCTGCTACCCAGGTGCGGTGCACGTTGACGGAGCCATGGACGCATTGCTATCGTGCAAAATGTGGCATGCTGGATGGATGAGTTGGGCCGCGTTCCTGGAGTCCTGGACAAATGATGGTGCTAGCATAAACATTGAATGGACGTGCACGCTGCGGGTTGTGCGCTGACGTCACTGGGCAAAGCTGTGGAAAGCTATGTGTGGAGGCCGATGGGTTTGGCCTGGTCCGGTCGGGTACCTCCCACAGTGTGGTGTCCTCGTGTTCCCCGCCATGCCGGCCGAGATGCCTCTGTATGTGGTGCTTCGAATTTGGCCACAAACAGCGCCAGTTTTGTCCAAACCCGGACGTACCGCTTTATCCTATCTATTGCCTGCGCGGCCCCTACTACTTGTCTAGCCAAAATAGAGATGAGAGAGAAAAAGGAAGGAAAAAAAAAAAAAAAAGCAGGAGAGAAAAAAAAAATACAGCGCTGACACTGGCTTTTCCTGGTACACAATCATCTATCGCCATCGTGGATCGTCGTCGTCATCGTCATCGTCATCGTCATGATCCTCGCCACACCTCGTCATCACCCATGTTGATTAGCTCTTTTCCAACGGCATTTGACTCGGTGCATTCTCGTTCGTAACTCCACTATATGCCGGCCGAGACTGCGATCCGTCAAACGGCCCTGACAGGTTCTCCGCCATGGCCTCGCTGTAACTTGGCGGCGCGTCGTCATACGGGGGAGCGGTTTGTCCCGGTTGCAATTGCGGAGGGTACAATGGGTCTTGAGGTGGCCGCTGCGGCATGGGCGGCCGCTGCCCCTGCGTCTGATTTTGATTCTGTGATGAAATGGGTGAAGATGGCGTTGAGTGCGTCCGCGGCGGCAGCAACGGCGGAATTCTCAGTGTCGCTCTGCCTGGTGCGTTGTGATTCATGGCCGCTTCAACCAGCTCTGGTGGCGGTGTGATGCCCGAGAATACTTGAACCGAAGCGAAATGCAAGGGCAAGTATATGGTCTGCGGGTGGTTGCCGATAGATCCAGATTCGGCCTTTCCCCAGCAGACACCCAGCTTCAATTCCACCTCGTACCTTCTGGATAAGTTGCATGTGACAAACGATGGCGCAACCGTGTTAGGCAGCGGCTTGTCCTTCCAGAGATTGTCGGGGACGATGAGCTCAGATCCGACCACAGCATTCGGTCCGCTCGTTAGAGGAATGTTGAGGTCGGGATTCGAGACAACCACCCACCGGTTGATCTTTCTATCGATGAGGTTATAGGTTCGGACCTCGGTAATGCCAATGAGGTCCATTTGAAACGAGACCAACGTTAGCTGTTCAGGACAATCGACCAGCTTTTTGGCAACGAGCCGGAGAGGAATGGATTTGTTGCATGTCAACACTGGAGGATGAGGCAGTCGGGCCGACATCTCAACCGACGGTGCGACTGCTGTAGCTGTATGCTGCGAGCCTGGAGCAGATGCACTGTTGTTTTCTTGGTTGCCGCTGTTGTCTTTCCTTGTAAAGAACGAGCCCATCGTCTTGCTCGGTGCAGCGGGGGTCCGAGGGCGAAATGTAAATGGACGTTTGGCAAAAGCTTCTTGGCCTGTTGTCGGGGGTCGGGGTGGCTCAATGGGGAGAAATTTGTATCCTATGTGATATCTCCAGTTCTCTTTCAGAAACCCTGGGCGCTGGACAGTAACCTTGATATAATACCGTATTTCGGCTTCCATGGGATATCCTGTCAGTGACGGAGGGAGTGTTCGCGTGACGTGCCGAAGGAGCAATTGTTTCGTGCCGTCCATAACTCGCACACCTCCCATTCCGAATAGACCGCCGCCGGAGCCGAAGCCGCCCACACCGCCCAGACCCCCGAGCTTCGACATGGCATCGGGATCGCTACAGGCGTTGTTGATGGGCAGCTTGAACTTGAATGGAAACGCGTGCTCTCCAGGCTGCAGCGGAAAGGCACCAAACGGATTGGAAGAGCTTGAGTGATAGTCATCCGGAAAAACCTGTTGGACTTTGTACAGAATCTTGTGGTTTTCACTGACGATGCTGCCAGGCGGACCGGGCATCGGTCCTAGCGGTCTCTGAACGACGCCCCCAGCATATGGGTTGGGGACTTGAAGCGCTGTGATGGATTCGCCCTCGAGCTTCACGACGATGTTGCCGACTTGCTCGGGTCGATTCAAACCAAGAACAACGCGGCCCTTGACATAGTCGAGGTTGGTGTAGAACTCGGGTCGTTCGTCAAGGGCTATGCGGATGGACATGGTGACTCTTTGGCTGGTCCAAACCGGACGAAGCCGTGGGCCGCGGATTTTGTGCTTTGGAAAAGTATTGGTAGGAACGAACAGGAATGACAAAAAAGATGCTGAATCAAGCAGTACGTGGGAAGCACGGCAAAGGGAGAAGAGAATGGTGGTCCGAGTCTCTTTGTTCGCCTCATCCGAAAAGCGCAATAATGCGACCACAAGCTGGCGCGGACGAGACGGAGTTTGCGCAAAGCAGTGCCGAGCTTGGTTGGCGGGGGGGGATGGCGTTTTGCGGTTTTGCGGTTTTGCCGTGCCGTCCGGTCTGGTAGCTACCAGCTACCTTGGGTATACGTGGTATCTGCCGCGGCTGACGAGAGCGAGGCGATGCTGCGGAGAGATGCTGCGGAGAGATGCTGCGGACAGACAGCCCCCAAGGCTCGCGGGCGGGAAATGGATGACGACGGAACCGTTGGTATTGGAAAAGAGGACATGATGCTCCATGTCGTAAGTCGTTGCCCCGTTTGTCGTCGACCCGACATCCGGAGGGGCTAAGCCACAGTCCAACCCGACTACTTCCCAAGGCGGCACACCAGCTGGCAGTGAGTGACCAGACGAATTGACAGCACGTCGCTCAGCTGAATTAGATGGAAACGCAGCTGCTGTTAGCCTCCCGAGGTCGTTACGGTACGGCTTGCAGGACAGGATGGCGAAAGCTTTTTAGTTGTAGCTACTGCCAAGGACATGATTGTCAGCCCTAGAAAATCATTCGCAGGTTTAAGAAGCTCCTGCCCTTTGTTGAGGACGCAATCTCGCGGGAGACCACAGACCACACGTTCAACCATGGTCGATGATGAATCCGTGGCTGGCGATGACAAATGTGCTACTATCCGGATTCTGTCCGCCATTGAATTGATCAAGGCATGACGATGACTCCACTCCACGGTGTCCCTGGCTGACCGGCTTCCGTCAATAGCACACACGTTCGTCCAGGATATATGTATGTACATACATATGTACCAACTAGTATCCGCAAGACTAGCCTGGCACTTAACGGCCAGGATCTTTTGCCGTGGAGTGGGTTGCAGGGCACAATTGGCGCGATTGTTCCTCTGGCTGTCCGGCGAGAAGGCCGACTTCTTTTCAAGCACTGGAGATGCCCATGCGCAGCGAGGATGCGCGCGACTCGCCGGCCGCCAACACGTCATGTATCGAAGTAGGTGCCAGTATAGGGCATCATAGATGGCGATTTGTAGAAAACGAGGCAGATGTTGTAGCACAACAATGTTGCGGGGGACGAGAGAGAGCGTGTGCACCTCGGGACTTGCTGCAAGGGAGGAGGAGGTGCAATCACACGGCGTTGTCATTGAATGCGGCTGGGCCAGCCGTCTCTGTTCGTGGTCATGGAACAAACAACGTGGTCAAAGGGGCCATGGTTCATTTTAAAAGGTCACCAGAGATGCAGAGAAAACAGCAACAGTAGAGAGCAGTGACGGCACAGGCTGCAGTGGGCTCAGGTAATTCTGAACAATTTGCCATATATTGATGTACAGTACAATTTTGGCGTGCAAACCTGGTTCGGGAATCGGCATCACGTACTGTAGAGTACGACGGATCCACTGTCCCCGTTGAAGTTGGCACCCTCCAGCACCGGCACTAGCGTCTCGCCACGACGCGCCAACACAAACGCCAATCCGTCCTCCGCATTTTCTTCGTCGTGGCTAGACGAATCTCGGCAGTTGTCTCCTATGTTGGGCACCGCCATTCTTTAATTTTTTTTTTGTCCTTCTTTTCTATTTTTCCTCCATTTTCCTTTTTCCACCCTGTCTTCTCATCCCGCTCCTTCCTTCTTCTTCTTCGAAATGAGTGGCCTGGCCATCTCGCGTTGCGTATGTCATGGACCGACCATGCATCAGGCACCGGGCACCGGGCACCGGGCAGACGGCCTCGAATGGCATGATTGCGCTCTGTCTTCGCATCGCAGCCTGTGGCGGGTATCGTCTGCCAGAACCGTGCGGTCCTCGGTTGATGCCTTTTACTGTCAAGGTTCTACCCCGGCTAACCCACATTGACAGGATTGATGGGACGTGATCAACATTTCGATGCGACGCTGCCTGGCCGCCCGCTCACAGATTGTTGGACGCTGGAGGCATGAAAGAGGGTCTCTTGCAGAGTGTCTGGGAGTAGGGGGCCCTGTCAAGTCCCATCTGTCCGTTGACGAATTCGAACCAACTGCATGAAAAGCATCGACATGTCCGCCTGTCCTGCAACCATGAGCACTCGCGAGGTGAGGACTTACCGCGACGAGACACTCGTGCACCGAGGGTCACTCGTTATGAGCGTCTGAGCGGAACTGTCGGTGTACCCAACCTCGTCAGCAGGATCGAATCGCAAGAAACGTGACCTGGGCCTCCTCAAGAGGAAAGGTCCATTCACGAGCCAAGCCAAGTAGCAGGCCATGACGGTATTGTACATATAAAGAATGGGTACTCATGGTACAATCAACAATCAACGTCTTTTTCTGAACATGGTAACTCGAACGAGCATGCCTTCACACGACCAGGGTCTTAGGGGGCGGGTAGGGGTCTTTCTCTCGGAATCGGCAGTGGACTATCCGCAGCACCAAAACAACATTGCAACACGCATGGCCGCCACATGATTGGGCAAGACATCAATGGCTCTCATGCAAACGGAATGCGCAATCATCAATGTGCTTCGGTCCAGCACGACTCCTGCGTTATAGTTCTCGCTCTGTTCCAGCCTTGTTTTCTTTGCCCAGGCAAACCGTCCGAGCTCTGCTCTCTCAAGAGAGCATAAAAACATGAGAGTATGAGAGTCGTCTGAGTGGCGGATATCGAGACCACTGGTCCCGTCTTGCGCTGATTCAACACGGCGCAAGGGGCAGGGACAATATCCTCTATGCCCAGCCATGGCTATTCTCGATTTATCCTGGCCCGATTGTCCACTTCATGGTCTGTTCACCGCGATCCTTGACCGATGGGTGGCCCACGGCAATTTCGACGGCCGATGCAGTACAGAGCTGCAATGCCTCTTGAAACACTGCCAGTAAGAGACTCGCTAGCTTCATAACTCATTGATTCGGCATGGCAACTCATAGAGACAACATGTTCCTAGCTCGTCCATTCTCCTAGAAGATTTTGGTGCCGCTCCGTGCACTGCTTCCTCGTGGAGAATCAACAACGTACAATGTAATTCTCGCGCGTGCGTACATGCACGATGTGCATGCAACGTTCGGCAGCCAACAAAGCCCCCATTTCTGTCTGCAAGGCCAAGCTTTCGGGCTGCAGGCTTCCAAGCCGGTCCCGCGGTTTTCCCCAGGCAACATGCAAATATAGATATAAGTACGGGGTTGTCCTGCGTGGTTTTCCCCAGCCCCAACTGCTCCTTCACGCCCACGCCTCCTCCTTTGGCCCCCCTTTGTCCCTTTGAACATGAGCCAGTTGGTCTGCACTAAGCATGGCGGTCGACTGTGGCTCTTCTTGCCCAGTGCCTGGTGGCTTTTACAGCTATAGACCGAACGTTGCGGCCAACGCCATACTCCTGGTCCTCTACGCTCTTCTCGTGCCCTGCGTCTGGTTTCTCAGCCTCTGCTCACGCAGATGCCTGTTCTCGAACATCCTGGCAGTAGGGCTGGTGCTTGAAGCATTGGGATTCGCTGGGCGAATTCTACTTCACAACCGTATACAGAGTCGAGGCTACTTTACTCTGTCTCTTCTAGGAACCATACTGGGGCCTACTTTTATCTCAGCTGCCTTGTTTGTGTTCTTCCCAGATGCAATCAAAGTCTTGGGCGAAAGGCCGAGTCTCTTCAAACCAATGCTTGCTGAGCTCATCCTGTGCACCTTGATGGCGGCGGCTGTTGGGGTCGATGTGGTCGGAGTGGTCTTTGTCTCGTACGAAGTCGGTGGCATAACTGTAGGTCCCTCTTTACTCCTTGGAAAAAGGATATGTATATATATATATATATATATATATACTTCTTAAACCAGATGGAATCGCTGACGGCGTGATAGAGAGATCGCAGTGCGTCCATCATTGCAGCCGGCTTGGGCATACAGGTTGTATCGCTTCTGTTCAGTGCCGCAATCTACTTGTCCTTGGCCTTGAGCCCCAGGTCCCGCCAAGGCGTAACCGGCGACAACAACGGCGCGGCAGTTTCTTGTCCTACAAGGCTTCGAAAATTTTTGCGAGGTAATACAACAAAGACAAAACACGCGTGAAGCATCAGTAGAGACAGGAATCAATATCTGATGATCTTTAGGAGCCGAAATTTCGACGAGCCTTATTCTTGTGCACAGCACCTATCGCATCGTCGAGATCGGAGGTGGTCTGGACGGCAGTCTATTCCAGAACGAGGCTGCTTTTATGGTCATGAACGGGACGCTTCCGTTGCTGTCGGCTCTCTTGCTCACTGTTTTTCACCCGGAAACTGTGTTTGGAACAGCATGGGAAAACCCATTCTCGCGACGAAAAGGGGGTCCAGGCTCTCTTTCTCTCGAGGAAATCAATAGGCTCAGTCACGGCGCTCACCATGCTTACGATGCAAACATTCGGACGCAACTTTGTCCAAGCCCTCTCCATTCACAGAGAACTATCCCGACCTCGAATAGTCCGAGCTCGAATGCCCGGGGAGTTGCCAATGGATCTCCCGGGTTACCACTGTGCCCTCGGCCGATCAATATGCCACCAAGTCCCGCCGGTCCCTCTGCAATGCCGAGTGCGTTTATCAACAAGCGGTGCAGTGTGAAGCCTAATAGGAGGCTCACACAACCCAAGGAGCTCGTGGATAGTGACGCTCTGTGGTAGCCGAGGATGCTTGCTTTTCTGAAAATGGCGTATCTCGAGACAAAAAAGACGCCGCCTTGCATGTCTTTTTTTTTCTTTTTTTTTTCTTTTTTTTTTTCTTTTTTTTTTCGGTTCCCCTTTCACGCCCCTCCCTCATTATTGGATTTTTCAAGGACGCCCTCATGTACATATTAGACTGGTCGGATTTCGAGGACAGTGCTGACACGTTGCGACGTGTTGTTGGTCAAGAAGTGTTTGTCTATCGAGCAATAGAGAGCATACCGCAGGCTGGACCGGCATTACTCGCCGCCCAATACACATGGCGCCAACAAAGGGCATCTTTTATCAGAAATGCGCGCGGGAGAATCTCGAACCAACAACTATGCCCTCGGTAGTGCTGAACATGGTAAAGCCGGCCTTGGGTAGCTCGGGTCGTGGTGCTCAGCAAGCAGCAGCCATGCGAGAACGGGTCACAGTGGTATCTGGCACGGATTTACCAGCGGGAAATGCAGCTTGCCGAAGATCCTTTCCTGTTGGGACGGCGAGTACGACGCTGATAAGACCGTTTGGCATCCCACCTTGACAACGTCTTCTCTCGGGTCGCTGGGTGGGTTGTGTCCATTGCTTGGCGCGGGCAAAAAAAAAAAGAAAAAAAAAAAGGAGCGGGGGGTTTAGGGCAGGAGACTTTGCTAGAGGCCGGGGAGTGGAACTCTGCTAACTCTCGAGGGCATCCTGCATCTTGATCTTGGATGCCGTGGCCTGCGGAGCGCAGGAAACAGCCGGATCGCGCGCAGTCCTGTTGTCCATCTTGTCCACGCCATGACCGATGAGACGGCGCCACAAGATGGGAATCGGCTCTAGCCTCACCGCGGCTCCACCGTTGTGCTTGTTCACCGCTGTGCGAGGGGTGTTTGTGTTTTTTGCCGTCGTTGGATGCGGGGATGCATCTCCGGCAGAGGCCGGCGCTCTTGGCACTGCAACCCGCATCTTGCTGGGGCTCGACGCCGTGGCTTGACCGGGAGAAGCTTATTCTGCGGCTGGAATGCCGGCGTAGCGGAGCCCGGGGGCTGGAGGCCCCGGATCGGGCGCGATGGAGGCTGGATGCGCGAGAGTGGTTGATGCCGGGGTCTTCTTCGGTGGGTTGGGTTTTCTGTTCCTTTCCCCGTTGCCGGGTCTCGACGACGCCCTTTGTGCTGTAGGTTTGAGCCGTGTCCGAAGCGTCATGTACCCTGGGAAACGAGGCGCTTGATCTGTTGACTTCCGGGCCTGCTACCCTTGGCCAGTACTTGCGCACACCGCACCGTGCATGTCCTCGCCGATGTGGCCGCCCTTGGACGATGCGCATCGCGCAGTGAGCAAGAACGGGACCGTCGTGGTTTTGCAACGGGGGAGAGGGCAAGGTGCATCAGGGGACAAGGGGTTTTGAATTCTTTCCACTCGCATCTTCTCTTCCTACCCGTTTTGTCCGTCTTCTCATTCCGTTGTATCCAACAACAGACGCTGTGAAGATATTCGGCCAGAAAACCTAGTTTGCAGGGTCGTGCGTGGTTGCAAAACCCTTTACCTCGGAATCGTAGGGCAAAATTCCCGAACCCTGCGTACGTGCATACATCGAGATGCATGGCCCATCCCCCTCTGCCGACAAGGAAGCCATCTCGTCTTCGTTCAGGCATGTACTGAAACAGGAGGAGCGTGGCCGGCACGGGAATAGGAAGGACCAAGGACCAAGGACATGTGCAAGATCAATATGCCATTTCCTTGCACGTTGTGCAAGTATTTTGCCCGATTACTGCGTGTATTCTGGAAGCACGGGTGGAATTAGTCTGTTCAAAGTACTAGTATATTCACAGACGCGTTCATCCAGTAATGAATGGCCTGATAAGGATATAACCCTCGGCCCCTGGGAACTGTTCGCCTTGCCTTCGCCGTTCCTGTATGGCCATCTTCGTTTCGCTGGCTTTGCGCCCGAGGTGAAACCATGACCTACTTGTTTGAGTAAATGTGTTATTCTTATACTTTATTACATCATCTTCATCGACCCCTCCCGTGCGGCAGAATGGCGTGTGAAAATTATCAAGGTACGGGGGAAAACAAAGGAGGAATGCCGCGGGCATCAGGTACATTCCTCTGCCTGATGTGGCGAGAAGTGGAGGAAGCATTCCTCTGCTGCTGTCATCTTCGACCGTGCATATAAGCTTGCCTACGTACAAAAGTTTCGTTGACATGTGCGGCAGGATGACGGAAATATCAAGTCGAGGCTTGTGCGCTAGCTGGGGGCAGACACACATGATATGGCGGATCCTTTGTATCTTTGTAAAGCTTCTTTCAGAACACGCTCAGAAGGAGACAGGCGATGGTTTTTCTTCCCTCTGACCGTTCTTGCCAGGTGCAACTGTATGCTTAGACCTGGTTAGGGTAAAAACCGGCCCGATACCATGCCATGTCTCGACGAAATTGGTGTGGAAAATTCATCCTGATTCGATATCGGGACGAAAGTGGCCTTTGCCGAATTGTGTGAGAGAGGCTGCTACTGGTGATTCTGAAGGAAGACGAGGTGAATCATGCTGGCCTTGAGGATTCATCTGCCTTGGCTATTGAGGAATGAGGGGCACGCGGGTGGGATTTGTGAAACGGAATCCCCCTTGTTGCAAACAAGGACCGACAAGTTGTTGTGCAGGAGATGACGACGCGAACTGGAAAGGTACATACACAAGTACTTACCTGGTAGATATGTCATGCCTAAGTACCTACCTAGGTACGTATGTACAGGGACATGATTGGAGCGGCTGAGCCTCGAGGCACCTTTGCCGGACATCTTTGATGTTGCTGTTGTCACTCTGCTGAAACCCGACAGCCGACAGCCGATGCGTGAAGGCCGAAGCCAGAAGTCCAACGTCCACCAACCGTCCCCGCCGACTCGGAACTCTTCTGATGCCAAGCCGTCACGGCAAAAGTGCCGCCGACCACGGCGGCACATTGTTCCAACCGATGCAGGAACGGAGGGACGCGCACCATTTTTCCACGAGTAGCCGCGCAGAGTCGCAGAGGCGCAGAGTCGCAGAGGCGACTTCTCGTCTCCGGTCCATCGACGCCGAATGGTGAATGGCCTGGGGTCTGGAGCGTGATTCGGGTATCTGCTCATCTGCATGTGACGCCATCCGAAGAACAGAACAGCCACGAGGAATTATAGCCACTAGACCCAACGTCCCAGCCGCCAGATGCGGACCGCCTGCCATCATTGATCGTGGCTTGACGTGGCGCCTACGCACCTTGAGTCGGCAACACACACACACATGCAGCGCAATCAAAGGTTTTCTCTGCAGAAAGAGCCCCGAGTCCTGGCTCCCGGCGCCTGGCTCCCGACTCCGAGACCCGCACGAGTCACGAGTCACGACACCCTCACACAGGTGTCCCAACAACCTCGTTTGGCTTTTGGTAGCTCAAACCCAAAAACAAGAGAGGCACCACCAGCCAGTCGTCCAGCTAAAAAAAAAATAAAAATAAAAATAAAAATAAAAAAAAATAAATAAAAATGAAATAAAAATGAAATAAAAAAAAATAGCGAAAAAAGTAGAAAAAGAAAAAAGAAAAAAGAAAAAAGAAAAAAGAAAAAAAAAGAGCGCCATGCAAAGCCGCGCTAATGACGTGGTCAGCCTTTATCCATCCGCCGCCGTGCCTCCGCTCAAGCTCAAGGGGGGACTCCGGGAATATTGCATCTGAACATGGGGCGGAACTCATTGCAGCATCGGCAATAACAATATTGAAACAAATCCGCCCTTGTTCGGGAAGCCGAACGCAGTGCATGCGAACATCCGCGGACGTCTTCGTCGAGTGCAATTTTCCGCCGACGCCTAGCATATCTTCCTTGGCAATAGTCTCGTCGGCGTGTTGTAACAGGCAAAAGCCCCGAACAGATTCAAACCAGATCCATGTATCTTCTTCATGTATGCGGACCGGGAAGAGCCTGGGACTCCCGTTCCCGCAACCGTTCTCGTGTGGACCCTGATCCAGATGGCGGCACAAAAATGCCAATACCGGCGCTCTCCTCGTTGCTCAGCCGCCAGCTCCAAGGTTCTTCTTTCGTCGTGCGGAAGAAGCTCCGCGCAGTCAGTAAACAGAGTTTGTTAGCTAAGAATTTTTGCTTTGAGATGAGGCGATCCAGGCCCATTCGAGGGAGGCCAGGGGTCAGACAGACATGGCGGACACCAGTCGCAATTGTCTCTTCAAGTCAGGCATTCTAGCCCGTTGGGGGATTCCTTGGTCTCTTCCTTGGGCAAAAGAGCAGTGGCCCTGAGCTGAAGATGGACAAGAAAGTCTCCATTATCACACGCGGATCCGGGATGTCCCGTTACATGGTTTCCTGGTTCTGTCGCTCGATGGCTCGATGGCCCGATGGCTCGATGGCTCGATGGCTCGATCCCGGAAAACGTGGCATGGAGACTCGGCGAGAGTCCGAGTAGTCTAGCAGCGGGAGCATATTGTTTTATAATCAACCTGAAACTTTTGCAGACGAGTACAAATGCTGACGACGCAACATCGCGGCTGGGGTTGTGGTTGCATCCAACCTTGACGCCTTGAAGCTGGGGATTTGGAACCCGAGATCTGGAACTCGGAAGGAGCGATGCACCCCCCCAGCCGTGGTTTCTCGCCGCCGGCATGCATACAGTCTACACGCAAATGCGCAGGTGCCATTGATGACAGAAGGCGTATCGCAAGCATCCACCAGATGTGACCTCGCCGCGACGGATGCGATCGGTACTGAGGAGCTGGTTACCCCGGATCCTGATCCGTGACCGGGCACACGGCTTCCCGTCCCCTTCTGTACTGGGCTGCCTTACAGATATATACTTGATGCGCCGTTCCCCCGGTCCCTGAGCATCGACTCGAGACACATTTTACCTCTGTAAGCCGTGGCCTCTCCTTCGTCTGTTACCAGTGATCCCAACCATACCACGATTCATCGCCATGACGCCAGGAATGGAAGAGGCTCTGCTTCGCCAATTCGCCATCCGGGCGAGGGAAAACAAGGAGACCACCTTGGCATTCATACTGGTTCTGATTGCCACTGGCCTTGTCTTTACCGCCTTCCACTCCGTCAGACAGCTTTCTCATTGGATACGAAGAAGGCATGCACAGTCCAAGATGCCATCTTTTTTGGTTGCTGTTCCCAGGTATGTAGCTCAGGTGCTCTTCCGGTTCACCTCACCCCAGTATAGACCGTTCTACTGGGTATCCTGCCTACCTGAGTACCTACTAGGTACTTGCCTCGGTAGGCTGATCTTGTGTTCCCTTGGATTTTTTATGCCTTCTCTCCTCGGCATCAGACTGACCATACTCTCAATCCCACAGGAGCATCAGGAGACTCAGCCACCGCCGCGTGGCTGGCGCTCCGTCTCTGGGCCATGCTGCCATTGTGACCATATTTTTTGCCGTGAATTTAATTGCTCTTTTTGTCAATATGAATCACAGTACAATGAGCAAATTATCCAACATTGCGTCTAGATCTGGATGGTAATAGACCCCAACTTGCCCCTCCTTCTTTTGGCTACATATCTAGATGAAGATTCTCACAAACTCTTTCTTGTTTTCCACGTCTCTCAGGCTCGCGGTTGGAAACCTCCTCTTCGTCATCTTCTTTGCGCTCAAAAATACGCCACTGGCATTTCTAACTGCCTGGTCATACGAACGCCTCAATTGCCTTCATAGGGTCTGTGGATATGCTGCTGTGGCCCACGCAATCATCCATGGAAGCTGCTACTCATCTTACTTTGTCAATGCTGGCCGGTCCAGCTTTCTCCTGCGGCCGTCGGATATCATGGGCATTGTCGCTGGCGGCTCATGGGTCCTGTTAGCCCTGACTGCTATTTTTGTTCGTCGCTGGTGGTACGAGCTGTTTTACTATCTTCACATCATTCTTTGGATGGTGTCTATTATCTCGATCGGGTTTCATCAGCCTAATCTGGCCTCCAAAGTGGCCATTGGCACTGTCGTTGCCGGTAGCATGTGGGCGTTGGACCGAATCATCCGTTTCGGTCGTCTGATTCTCTATTCCGTCAACGGTTCGGCAACGCTCACACCCCTTCCCAACGGCGGTACTCGAGTCACCTTGGCCAAGCGACCCATGATCTCGACGCCGGGCAAGCATGCTTTCCTGTGGATCCCTCATATTAGACTTATTCAAACTCATCCTTTCACCATTGTATCGACGGATCCGATGGAGTTTGTGATTGCGTCTCGTGACGGCTTTACGGCTTCTCTGCATAAGTATGCCATAGCGAATCCGGGAGTCCGTCTCAAGGCATCAATCGAAGGGTCTTATGGTACGGTCCCCGATCCAGCAGCATTCGAGACTGCTGTCTTGGTAGCCGGCGGTAGTGGCGCCAGCTTCATCTTTGGCTTGTCTGAGGCTCTGTCGAGGAAGATGGCGAGAAATAAGGTGATGACGCGAAAAGTGGTGTTTGTCTGGATCGTGAAGCACAGAAGTAAGTCCAACCAGGACGCAGAAGTGATGGTAATATTCCGTTCCCTGACTGATGAGTGAAACAGCCCAGCTGGAGTGGTTTTCCGATCAGCTCACCACACTCAAGAACGACTCTCGATTTTCTATCCGGGTGTTCGTAACCAGGTCCAGCCCGCCACTTCCCGCATCTCCTCCACCGAAAGCGGACATTATGGAGGACAAAACAAATGAAACGGCCAGGGTGAGAGAAGTCAACGTGCCAGAAACCCATATTTCTTCAATTTCGCAATCGTCGGTTGATCTGGAGAAGTCTCTTCGTCGCTCTGATGACGAATACACTTTGGCTGGCGATTCTGTTCCTGCTGCTGGTTTGGAAAACGGGATGATGATCAAATATCAAAGACCAGACGTCGCGGAACTGATCCGAGAGGCCGTTGGAGAGACAGCGGCGCATGAAAGAATCCTTGTTTCGGGATGCGGTCCGGCCAGGCTCATGGATGTGATGAGAGAGACAGCGGCAGACTGCATTCGGCCGGATGGGCCTAGCATTGAGTTGCACTGCGAGAAGTTTGGGTGGTGAGGTGAAGGTGACGGTGACGGTGACGATGATGATGGTGGACCTAGCGATTGCATCTAGCTCACCTGGCACCGACTTTGTACATAACAAAATTACATATGTATGTACCTCAACCTGGGCAGAGCCCACGGGCAGCGTTACATGTGGGAGTTCTGGCATGAAGCGGCCAAATTTTACGGCATGAAATGTTTCTACACCTTCCGTGCAATTGAAAGAACTGTGCCTTAAATGCTCGAGGAGGCTCAACCAGGCGACACGAGCACATAACGTCCGGTGCACGGCGCCGGCTCATCAATGCCGTGACGCACGACTCTCGGATTCCGGACCCGTCCGAGACGGGCAGGGGTGATGGATCGTTGGATCAGCCCCGTCGGCCGTATCGCCGTCGGCCGTGCGGGCCGGAGACGTGCGGGTGGATCCAAACTGCCCTGCCGACTCGCCAGACGACACAGACGGCTTCTTTTTTCTTCTCGACGCGTAATGCTCGTACTGCCTGAGGAAAACGAACTTGGCGCCGGTGCTAGCGGATGTGACTGACGAACCTGAACTGCCTGATGCTACAGCAAGCCGAGGTTCCGAACGTTGTGGCACGTACTTTTGGAAAAGGTTTCGGAAGTCCTCATGACCGAGCAGAGCAGGAGGGGCCGGAATACGAGACAAAGTTTTGGATTGAAACGTGAATGTTGTGAAGTTGTACATGTATCCCTATCTGCTTCGCCCAACAATTCGTGTGTTACTATAGAGACGCTTACTCCGGCCCACCGTCAGCTACGCCGGCAGAGATATTTGCATTCCCTTCATGCAGCATTAAATGCGGAACAACCGAATGATTGTTAAGTCAAGCTATACACAGTCGGGTATTTTGAGTACATTACACGGGGATTTGCGCTTAAACAACAATCAACGACAATAAACACAAGGGCCATACATCCGTTCCCCAGTTATACTAAAGGGAATAAGAAAAATAAAAAAAAAGGACATACAAGTAAACGCCGCTCCATACACGTGCTGTACCAGGCGCCGCTCGGCAGGAAAGCAGCGAGTAGCGCCACAAAGAGTTTTCGCGTGGGAAAAAAAATAGCGTTTGAGATCCGGCGCCGATGATGAAAACAAATGCGAGGAAGATGGTGATGAGAAGGGAAAGGAAAATTAAAATGAAATTAAACGAAATGGAAACAAACCTGGCTTTCGTGTTGTCGAACTATTACTTGTTTCTCCTCATTTTTTCGTTATGCATTCGTGTTTTTTTTTTCCTCCTGGTGTCTGCTCCCCAATGCTCAAGCCTGCCCTTCGTTATGTTCTGTGTGCGTCTGGGACGAGTCTCTACGTTTAGATGATCCCTTTGTGCCAAAGCCTCTGGAGAGAGTTCGCCCACTGCGCAGCACAAGATCGACTGGCGTGGCCTCAGCTTCTTGCTGCGCCGCGTCCCGCACAACCGGGTTCGGATCGACCATTACCTTCGCGTTGCGGGACAACATGAGGAACAGAGGGTAGGCTATCATGACAACATGCAGCGCCATGATTACAATGTATGCCGTCTGGACACTGCCGCCGTTGTGTATGATGCCGTACATGACAAATGGGAAGAAGGCGGGGCCAGAGCCGCCCATGGTAATGAAAGCCGCAGCACGCTTCGTGCGCCGCCCCTGGCCTCGCAGGCCAATGGCGAAAATGAGAGGCCAGATGGGGCCTTCTGCAAAATAAAAAAGTATGACGGGAATGACCAGTACGTTGGCATTTGCAGGGTGCAAGACGGCGGGAAGCAAGGCGAACAAGAAGCACAAAATGGCAAAGATGAGGAGGAGGGTGCGAGGCTGCGGGAGACGCCGATTCGAGACGGACAGGTACGTGATGCCTCCCGCGAGCAGTCGCGATAGCGTAAAGGCACTGTGGGCGACGAGTTGATAGTCCGGGATCGGCATGGACAGGCCAGGCGGCTTGTCCAGATCGTCAAACATCAAACCCGAGGACGTAGAGCCTGTCACGGCGCCCGCGCCCGTCCGGTCGCCACCTGGCAGTACCGATATAAGTAGACTGCGGAAGTAGATGCTGTTGCTTTCTTGCGCGGCAACATACGCGTACTGTGTGAAAACCGCCAACACGAGGCTGACGGTCCGCAGCTGCAGTCCGCCCACACTTCGTTGGTCAGCATCAAGCGCCAATTCTCTGGCAGCAGTCTCCAACTCGCCGTCGCTGACCTCGGGCAATGGCATGTAGAAGAAGAATAGACCAAGCGCGACGCATAGAAGCGTGATGCTCAAATATGTCCATTGGACGTTGTTGAGGTTCATACTCGACGATCTGGTCATGCTCTCTCGGCGTATGCCCGCGAAGAATACCTTCTCGGCCAGCAGACCACTAACAACGCTTCCTGCGCCTTGTACGGCCTGTGCCAGGAGAAGACGAGTCTCCCCGTACTCTGGGGGTCCGCAGAGAATCATGAAGGAATTGGCAGCAACCTCAAGAATTGAAAGACCGAATCCGACCACAAAGGTACTCAACATGTACCCGCCGTACGAGTTGGTGACGGCAGAAGGCCAGAAGATAATGGTGCCGATGCCGTAGATGCACAAGCCCACGATAAACGTGACCTTGTATCCGCCAACGTTGCCCGCAAGGTCTTTCCCATGACGCTTCGATCGATTGTGCTCGTCTCGTCGCAAGATCCATTCGCCAAGCAAGGGTCCGAAAAAGTATCCTCCTCCGAAATATGCGCTCGTAAGTCCTAGGGTCTGCGCATCCGTCATGTTGTTTATGACGCCTATGGCATTGTTCAATGTGTTGAGAAGGCCGTAGGACATGCCCCAGAGGAAGAAGAGGATGCCAACAAGCGTGCAGTACTTGAAGGATTCGGCAGCATTGGCTCGCAGCATGCTCTTCGGTTTGGTCATGTTAACGAACCCAAAGTAAGTGCCATTTTCAACGGAACTGATCGACACGGTTCCATTCGTCTGCGCACGATTCATTGCCGACAGGCCCAACTGCGTACTACCACTAAGGTTTCTCATATCTGGTGACGCAAGAAATTCCATGACAGTCATGGGTTCGTCATCAGTCGGTGAAGATTCCGCCGCCATGATCTCGCCAATTTCACCTTTGCCACCATTGCTTCCTCCAGAATCAGGTGCGACCGTGGACTCGGGCACGACGCTCGGGACAAGTCGAGTGGGCGGCGTGTCCGCATCACTGATCGACTTGGTGGTTCTCGTCAACCGGGTTCCCTCCGGATCGTATAGCATGGCCGGTAAGAGTTTAAGAATTAGTGGTTTGAGCGTCGGGATGCAAGCACAGGCTAGGCCAATGTTCACTTCAACAGCGCTCCACATGAATGACAGAGAGGCATTCCAAGCAAAGTCGGTATTGCCACCAAAACGTGAGTTGGGGTCGTTCGAGATACCAGTCGGGACGTATGTGATGGCTCGCTGCAGATAGTAAATGCGCACAACGTCGACGACTGTGACAAAGACACCCAGTGAAAAGGTAATTACGAGGATCGCTTTCTGTCGTACATGGAGTCGCATCCCCGTCAATACTGGAATTGGCAGCGCCAATATGACCAGATCGGTGACAATGTTGACGGGTGCGGCACAGATGAACTCGGTGAGCAGCGGAATGCATTTTGCTGCTGATGTTGACTCGGCCGTCCATGCCGCGGCCATGGGATTGCACTGAAAGATATTCAAAAAGGTGAGAACCAGGCCGGCAACATTAACAACCATTAATGTTGCCCATGAGGCATACCGCAAGACGACTTGTGTATTCTTTGCTAAACGCAAGTAAAATATTAGGATACTTGTTTTGACTGCCATAAGCGCAGGGTTATACAATATCGAAAACACGTATTCAGCACGTCGTAGTTTTGGACAGTCGAAGGGGCTTATATTCGCATCATATTTCCCCAAACCCACCATGACTCCATAGTCGATGGATGCCGAGAGACAGAGGGCCAAGAGCCAGGCAAGGCACATCATCCCGTCGTCCCAGGTCATACGTCGAACGATACAGCACCTGCAAATCATGCGGGCACCGACAAAGACTGAGGCCAAAGCTAGTGTCGCCGTCGTGACGGCAAATACGGCCGGCCCCCTATTCGGCACTGATCCATGATCTTCTGCCGAGGTAGAAGACATGGCAAGGCGTAGAACCGGACAACCATACAGAACGATCTGATCGGATTCAGAGTCAAGTATTGCGGCAAATTTCAAAGACGGAGGACTGAAAAACGGAAAACCGTCCAAATGATTTTGGTGCGTACTGCGTCAATGGCGGGCAGATGCGGAGCAGACATGATTCAGTGAAGGCGTAGTAATGAAACCTGGGCCATATTTTGTTGTTGATCCCTGGAAGGCATCAGTTTCGGCACGCTCAAGCTGTGACGAGCCTGTGGGCAAGCCGCCGGTGCCTGAGAGAGTGCGGCCTCAAATTTGGCGGGATCGCAAAAGAAGGCGACGGTGCTTGAGTTGTAACTTGTAGGAGTGTCTAGGAAGAAGGGATAATTCCGTGGTCTCAGTCTGGTATGTTTCAAGCCCGCCAGACTGACGCGAAAAGGTCTGTCGAACTGCGGTTTGATGCTCGAGGTAAGTTGGGTTTGCGGCCGTACCAACCAGGAACGTCGGGGTTGAAGAAACCACCAGCCCGCCAGGCCCAATTCCAAGCTTTTGAGTTTTTGGAGTCTGGTGCGTAGGCGACGAGCCGAACTCCACTTGCCGCCACTTAGCGGCGATGGCGTAGGCGCGATGAATGCTGGCCTTGAGAGTCCCGATTCTGGTCGCAGCAAGGAAAAGATTTTGATGAATCGCACAGAAGTTGGTTGTGACGAGTCATCGAGGTTAAATCAAGATTGATCGGGCTGGGCGTTATGTTGGATGGGGAGTGTAGAATATGAGGAGAAAATGTTGATCTTTGAGAGCCTCCGAGACCAGGGTCGGAAGAGGACGAGGGAGGACGTCCGGATGTGGAGAATGCAGATGTGAGAAGGTCGGCCTCGACTTGGGCCCAGACGGCGAAATCCTGGGTGAAAGCCAAATGGAGGTCTGCACAATGGATTGTACCTGGTTGGTCGATATCAGCCAATCCGACTACCGAGGTACAAGTGCGGAGAAGGCCGTTGAAGTCAAAAATGAGCAAGGTTTTTCACGCCGGCGCTGGTGTCGGCCAGGTCAAACAAGGACATTGGGCACGGCTTCTCTGATGTATGTACGGTCGCGAAATTCGGCAAGCGACCAAGACGAAAGAGGCCAGGGTAGAGAGATCCGTTGAGCTGCTCGACCCAAGCATGCGTAAAGTAGCGACTGGGAGCCCGGTACAATCTGTGCCATCTGTTAGCGACGGCCATAAGCGAACCTTGACGAATACAACTGGAAATACCGGACCGTGGAGGATGCGTGGGGTTCGTGTGTACGATTGGCGCGGGGCTGAGGAGCCAACATTGAAGAATGGAGACGCGATCCCGGCGTCTTGGTCGGTCGATTTGGGGGAAAGGCGGTAGCAACCTCGACGGCGACGGCCACAGCTCCGGGATATGTGCGTTTTCTGGACGTCGTGTTGCGGAACGCCCCTGGCAATGAAGGTGCTCAGCGAGCTCATTTGGCCATGGTGCGGGTGACGGCTCACAGTTGACGAGACGCAGATAGCCAAGTTGTCGACTGTTCTAGTGTCAGCTGACCAGGCTGGCTGGCGGATCAATCGTCCGGGCTGTCAGTTGGTGCCAGCTGAGGGACTGGTTTAAGCATCTGCTCCCACCGTGCAGATGTCGCTTGGTCGTGCCTGCCTTTTGTTATTCACCACAACTGGTGCGAGGTCTGATGCAAGCGCGCAGGCTGCACCACCCTGCATCTTGAAACCCTTGCAGCCGTCGAAAGTGGTCGAGCCCCAGATCTCTCCAGGAGATGGATCAGACCCTTGTCCGAAATAACAGAACCAACCACCATCGAGTTGTAGTTTTGTTGAACATCACGGAATTCCTCGGTTCCACCTTAGCCGGAACCCTCGGTCCGCGCTGCCCTAGTATCAGCCTCATATCTCAGGCATCTCGCCTAAGATACCCATCACACACATTTTGTATGCAGATAGCACTCTATTCTAGATAGCAATTACGTTGCTCCATATCTCGAATGTCACAGGTTTCAGCCGCGACGCCAATCCACCATCAATGGTTTGCGGGCAAAATGAGACGGCCACGGCCACACACCAGCGGAATCTGAATGGGGCAGACAAGAGCCTGAACACAGACCTCGTGACCTTCATTTAGAAGCGGGAACGTGACTTTGTCTGATGGACGGGGTGGCAGATAGGTAAAGTTGACACGTACATCCATTTCCGTCGACCTAGACTTGTACAACCACAATCGGTGACTCGTCTATTACAGACTCTTTGGTTAGAATGTGATCAGGTGCTGGGCACAATAAACAAGGATGAGATGAAAAAGAAGAATCAACCCGCCTTTGCCCGGTTCTGTTGTGGTCCGTGATCATTTCCCGCTGATCGACCAGCTCATGCCAAGATAGTCTTCCAACCAGCGCCCACAAAAAAAATGGATGCTGAATTCGAGATGGTGGACGGATAACTTTGTGCGGCGCCTCACGTTGAAAACGATGTTTACAAGAACAACAACCACGACGCTATGGGCCGTCCGTCTTCTCCTAATCGCTGCTGGTTTTCTGGCCTCTATCATACGCACATTGTACAGCTGTACAAGTGTTCGCGATTCAAATAATCGCTGCAGAGACTCGTCCCTCGCCCCTCTCGCCGTCACCACGAACCCCTTCATGCGCTTGCTATACCCGTGCCGTAAATATTTTCTTGCCCCCGATTCTCCTCATTGAAGCTCGCTCATGTGTATACCGTTCATCCCTCAAACTTGACCTGTCACCTTAACTCAAGTACTGCACAGTCGCTCACTTCCGAGGGCAAACTTGTGGCGGCATCTTGGATCGCCCACACTCTAAATATCTATTCGTTTACGAGAGAATCTTGCTGTTCTACGAAAAAGGAAAGTGGGCCCGCCAGAATATGCACCTGATGGTAATGAAAGGCCGTCTTTGGTTCTCACAGCCTGCGTGCCGATGCAAATGGCAGTGCGTTTCTCGGCACTTTTTTCTTTTTCCTTGTCTTCTTCTTCTTTCTTCTTCTTCTCTTTTTTTTTTTTTTAAAAAAAAAAAAAAACTTTCTGATGCATCAAATATCGGCTATCAAAAATCTTTCTGTCTCCGTGTTCTCGATGGTTTAATTGTGATTTCTCCCAGCTCTACGCTCAACGCATCAAGTTGTAAATGTAGGCCGCCGGAAATGCCGTGCTGCACAGTTGAGCTCAGCCGTTAAATCCTTGGATATCCTACGTAACGTTGCTTGGCTCTTGTCCTGCAACGTGCCTAGGCATAGTATGTTAGCAGCTCTCGCGCATGCTTATATCGGACATACGTACCTACTTACGTGTTGTATGTACAAACATGTGTACACATAGCAACCCCCAGATCCTGCTCACATTTCCATGTGCATATTCAACGCTCCGTGAGGTGAACCCTGGCTGCGGAGTGGCAAACCCACTTAGAAGACCACGACAAGATTTCAAATCCCTTCCGCGGCTTAATTGGTTTGCAAAGACGACAACACGATGTACTTGATAAAGGGGAGTGTTGCCGTCAAAGCGCGAGCTTGGGTAGAGCAGAATTCACTGTACTTACACATGGATCGATGCGGAATCATGACAATATAGTCTTACCATGGACCGAGTTATATACGCTACATACATATGCATATACACATATTGATACGTCAAGCAAGAGAAGCCGCGTCCTCACACTTTACTCACCAACTTGGTACATTGTACTCCGCCTTCCTCACGCGGCTTCTCCCACTCGCAATCCCCGCACGGCGGTTGCGGCCCCACTCCTGCATCGGCCCGTCCCTTCAAGCCCGGCACAATCACCCGCGGGCCCTCGTAGTGTTTCCGCCCGTCAAAGATCCATGTCGCACCGGCGATGACAAGCATGACACCAAAGGCCACGACGCAGTAGTTCATGCTGCTGGCCGTGACGGGGATCTGGGGAGGGAAGACGAAGAGGACGGTGGTTACTGCGGTCCATAGAATGCCAATCTAGCCAATTAGTCGTGTTAGCTTCTTTTCGTGTCTACTGTGTTTGATTCACTTTTTTCATTCTTTTTGTTCCCTTTCCTTCCATTGCCTTTTGCAAAAGATGAGCTCTTACAATGTTGACGACCCACCCCCAAGCTCCGGGAATCCTAAATGGCCGATTTTCGGGCAACATGCTGCGCCCCCGAAGGAGGTTGATACCGGGCGGGATAGCATACGTCACGCCCAGCGCAACCACGGACGCCGACGTGATGGCGCTGAAGGTGCTGCTGGATCCGAGGAAGATGCAGCCAAAGACAATAACCCAGCCCACGGTCCAGAAGAGTGCATTCAGAGGCACCTTGAGCGTGGGGTGCACGCGCGCGAAGAAGCTGCCGAAGGGCATGCCGCCATCCCGGGCAAATGCATAACTCATGCGTGTGCTAGTGCAGATAATGGTGATGGCAGCGAAGACCATGCACAGCAGCGGGATGAGGAGGAGACAGATGCTACCGACCTTGCTCTTGGTCGCGTCCATAAGAATCTGCAAGAGGGGACCCCAGGGGGCGGATATGACGTTGTCGACGTTGTTCACGCAGAAGAGAAGACCGCTAAGAAATATGAAGCCGGTGAAGACGCCGATGCCGATGCAGTAGAGCATGATTTTGGGGCCCTGGCGTTGAGGGTCGGGAATCTCCTCGATCATGTGGGCCGTTGCGTCGAAACCTAGTAGGCGGATGGTAATCAGACGAAAGAAGGAGGGCGGTCGGAAAGGGATCTTCAAGGATAATGGACAAAAGAAAGATAAGGACAAATTGATATGGGAGGAGAAAACTCACCCGTTAGGGAAAACGCACTCTGGAGCAGCCCGAGCATCCACGCAAGGCCATCGGGCCAGCCCGTATTATTGATAAACTGGCCGTACACAAATCCCCCGGTCTGGAAGTTGGGCGAAGCACATGCCAGCACGCTGATGACTATCACGAGGAGACCGGCCACGGACCATAAGAAAGCAGCCTTGGTGAAGTAGGGCAACCACCGCGTGAGCAGAGCGTTAAGGATGAGGGCGACGAGGGCAAAGGCAACGTAAAAAAGGAACTGGTGCCACGACGGGGCGTCGTAGGTCGGATGAAGGAGCTGGACAATGTTGATAACAAAGGTGCTGGCCACGAGAGGGCCCGCGGCGCTAAGGGCAACCCATCCACAGACAGTGATCCAGCCCGTGGTGTAGCTAATGGCGCGGCTGGACGCCTTCCAAGAGATCATGGCCGCCCAGTGATATTGTCCGCCGGCGGTGGGATAGGCGGAAAGGAATTCGGCCAGCGAGGCGGCGAGGCAGAGATTGCAGATGCCGGCGACCACGAGGCCCCAGATGACGGCACTGGTGCCTCCAGAAGGGAGAGCGAGGCTAATGGAGGCGGCGAGGGCTGGCCAGGTGTTGATGATGGCAAAGGCGAGGCCGAGCATGGACATCATGGAGAAATTGCGCTTGAGTTCCTGTTTGTGGCCCATGGCCTCAAGGGCGGCCGTGTCGTCGTCGGCGGCAGCAGCGATGCGGCTGGTGCGATCGCTGGTGCTCCTGTCGGAACGGCGAGCATTTGCCGGTACTGATTCCATCACGTCGATTGTAATATGACTCGAGAGGCTTCTCTCGATATGGAAATATCACAGCTACTTCAAGGTCAACAACTATCGACGCTGACTTACACGTCGTTTCGCTTTCGCAATGAGAGTGAGCCAAGAACCTCTCGTCGTTGACACACAGGCAGGGCAATTCCCGAAGCCAAAGACAGATAGAATGGCCTCGCAGAACAGAAACTAGACCCAGAGCACACATGAGAAGGAAGAAAATTGCCTCTCGAAACGGTTCCCCCGCCTCGGGTGGAGGGCGGAGGAAGAAAACGACAAAGCGACGGACAGGAAACAAAATGAAGAACCACTCAGAGTTCCAGACACTATCGTGGTACCCCATGCTTTTCTGCTTTCTTTTTCCCCCTTCTTCTGATTGTTTTCTTGGTGTCTCAGATAAAGGTCAGCACAGAAAATCGGGACGTCGCATTGTACCACGCCACGTGAATATCTGGTTGGCCCGTTGTTGGTGGTGGTGGTGGTAAGCGGGCTGCATGGAAGCCGAGGAAGTGATTTGCGGCCCAAATGCAGCCTCTCTCACGCCGTCTGCACGCCTAATGGCGCAACAGTTTAGCAGTAAACCCGGCGCTCGGCGCTCCGATTCCATTCGGACCGCGCGGCCGTTGGCAGCATCGGGTGGATAGAGAGGGACCATCGCGACGCGAGTGGGTGCGACGTGGGATGAGACATCGTGATTGAAAAAAAGGTTGCATGACGGCGTCAAGAGAGCGAGCCTGGGGCAGTGCCGGCGGCGCTAATTTGTGTCCGGCTATATCTTAAAAAATAAGACCAATACTTCCCATTGGGGCCTTAGATCAGTGGTAGATTATGTGATTCCAGTTAAGGAGTTTCCACAGGGTCGTCCGTTCGATCCGGGCAGGCCTCAATTTCTGTCTACCTTTCGCTTTTTTTTTTCCTATTCGCAGAAGATCCTATTACTCTATTCACTGTTTTCTCACCGTTCCAATTAGAACAAAAAGATTACCAAAAGATTCGTGATTGGTTTTTGCACTTTTTTTCGCGACACGCACGCTCCAGGAGTATCAGGCACTACATGCTATCCTGTGATAAATGCTTCATGTAAGATGGATGAAACCCTCCTTACACTGCGCTGCTTGTGCAACGAAAATGGCTTGTCCTCAAGCGATTGCCACGACGTACGCGACCGACTCACAATCTACTTAACTTGAGTAAATGTCGGATGTATTCAGTGTTTCCCAGCACCAGACTCACCCTTGACGGGCCAGCAGTGAACACCAACATTGCAGCAATCTACATGGACAGTGAAGCGCCGCCTTATGCTGCCTTGTTGCCCAGCCACGGTTTGGCCTCCCGTCTCATTTGACTGTTTGCAGGTGGTCATCAGTGCATACATGCTTATGTGCCTACATCTCCAGCGTCTCAAGCCAGAATAGTAGATGACCGCCTGCATACATACTGTATAAACATATGTGCATGTATGAAGTCACTTCCAGTCACTTCTTCCGCCCGCCTCCCTCAACCACACTCCATTCACGGCGATAGGCGTCTGGCTACCTAGCCATTCAGCTTCGCATGATTCTTCTGCCCTCCAGATGTCAACCTCCTGGCTTCTGCATTCCACAAACCTGGCTCTACCATGAACACCTCTATGAAACAGGAAACTCGGAGGTCATCTCCTTCTACCACCACCGTTTGCGTCCAGCATGAACGCCTCGTCCTCGAGCTCCTCCCCTTCAAAGACGCAGCCAAGTTCAAGGAATAGCTCAGAAGCGACATTGTCCAGGGCTCATGGACCGAGTTCTGGCGCGACTGCGTGACAAAAATACCCAGGGAATCCGATCCGGATAAGAACAAGACCGCTGAGGCGGCCAGGCACGCCATTCGCTCTCGCAGTATCAAGTTCTTGGTGTTTCACCCCAACAAGACGACCTGGACGGCCGAGGACCACCATGTGCGGTTCATCGGGACGATGATCCAGGATAACATGCTGTGCGGATTGTGGTCGGATTCGGACTGGAAGGGGAGGGAGCTGGAGATGTGTAGAGCTGTGTTTGAGGTGCTGTGCTTTTTGAAGGCGACTTGTCTTGCTGCCGAGGAACCGCCGTGTTATTCGCAGTGATTTCTCTCTTTCTCTCTTTCTCACATATTTTGTGTATATGTACCAAGGTGCCTTAGGTACTCATCCAGAGCCTGCCATCTTGTCCTCTTGGACGTGCCCAGAGGACCCGGCCTGGCGACCACTATTTCTTAGTTTCCCGCGCAAAGGTCTGGCGGTACAGGGGACAGGTATGCGAAGCACGCGGTCAGAGAATTCTCGGTCGTCGTTTTAGTGAAAGCTCTCCCAAAAAAAAAATGGCGACATGGCGGAGATGGCGCAGGGCGGTCATCCTTGGAGCAAGGCACCAAGTTCAGGCTTGAAACGGTCAAAAGAGGGATCGATGACCCATGATGCTCGACTTGCGGCCCGCCTGAACTCTAATGCGGCGGTCCAAGAGCGAAGTGGCGGTTGTGGTGGCGGCTGTTGTGGCGGCTGATGATTCCATAATCTCAGTGCGGCTTCGTTTCTTTTCTCTTCCTTCCTCTTTGGCCGCTGCGGATCCAGGCGTTTGCGGCCCAGCAGCGAGCGTTGTGTGAGACATGTAGAAGACGTCTTCCGTGTTCAACGTCGGGGATGCAAGATGCAAGGAACAGGGCGCTGGATGCAGGAGGCGACACCATGTCTTTTTATCCCTCCCCTTCCTGCCGGCCGGCACTCTGTGGTACTGTTCCTGCTTGACGCCTGCCATGGTAGCACTTTGATATTTCAAATCTTGGGGGGTTTGGATCAACCAGAGACATTGGATTCCACCCGAGGCACGGCTGACGTCAAGGCCAGGCGTGGTTGTCATGTTGAAGGCGTCCGAATTGGCTGAATGCGTCGAAAGCTTGTCCACCACCGTTGCCGTTGGACATGGGCCTGAGCCTGACTGGACGCACTTTGGCACATTGTGGCGCCCTGCGCAGGGCGCTGGATGCATCAATGTGAGCCTCAATGGCACCAGACAAGATTGAAAACGGACTAGCGTGGCCCGATAGTGCTATCGTGCTTCGCCGTGCTTCGTCGTGCCGTCCCACCCGCCACAGCGCGCTAGCCCTGGCGTCCGCTGCAGGTGCTCGCAAGCTGCCCGCCGCACTGAGCACCTGTGCAAGCTCTTATTTGCAGGTATCAATGATGTGAGCCGTCACGCTCTCGTACAACATGGATGTCGTTTGGGATTCGGATTCTACGGAATGGGCCGGAGTGCGTGGGGGCTTGAAGGCAAAAAGACAAAGAGGCCAAAAAGACAAAAAGACAAAAAAGACAAAAAGGAAATCATTCTTCACGCTATATGCTTTTGGAGAATTCATCCATGTCGTGCAGGTCCAGTGCCATTCTCTCCGTCTTGGCCAAATCTGGAGCATACTTTCGCTTCCTCGCTTGCCCAAAACCCTCCCGTCAAACAACAACGGTGGTCTGGGCACGACCACGTTTTGCCTCCAAACGCCATGTTGGGAAACAAGTTTCGTTCGCTCTTTTCCAGGCTTTTCCAAGGCATCTTTTGACTGCTAGGGGTGTGTGATCCACGAACGTCGACAGACTTTGTGGCGCGTACAAAGTCGCAAAAGTGGGACAAGCAAGCCCAATTTGTTTGCAAAACTCCACCTAAATTCAGGGATTCCTGTCTAAAACTCCGTAAAACACCGTTCATGAGAATATTTATATAGTACGCCAGCTAGAGCCGCGTAAATGCCTGCTTTGGGCTTAAATCCCCCCATAATGGTGAATTCTGCCCAAAGTTTGGCTCGTCAGAATGTATTTGGTTATAGTATAGTTCTCCACATACAACTTGTACCGGAAGATGTCGAGCACAAAGCTTGTCTCCTTTCGTGCATCACACCCTAGGGCACAGCGGATCATCCTGGGGTTGTTGGTCCTTTTGGTCACTTTGATCGGCTATCAGCTTTCTTTCGGCTCAAGGGCAACATGGCTCGACTTCCAACGTCCCGGGCTGTCCCAGCTGGGAACAAACGGTTCGTCAAACCCGCTTCTTTCGTTCTTGTCCCGTCTTTTCTTGCCCGTTGGCAGCGGCGCTACCGCCGCGGAGCATCGACGGCTCGAGGCCGATTCAACGGGGATACTGACCGCGAGCCAAACACAGCCGACGTGCACGATGAGCGAGCCCGCATCGGCAAAGTCAGCATTCTGTACGGTGCTACTAAACCCACCTACGAGCGGGCCTTGCAGAGTCACAAACGGCACAATCGACAACATGGCTATCCCTTGTTCATCCAGCGCGTGGACGTGCTGGACGGGTACTGGACAAAGCCCGCCTTTATTCACTACATGATTCTGCGGGAGCTGCGGAAACCTGAAAGCCAGCGACTTCAATGGCTGTTTTGGTTTGATGCCGATACCGTAATTCTCAACTATAACATCCCCCTCGAGATCTTCCTACCGCCCGAAGACGACGCCGTTCTGAAGAGAATCAACGTCCTGATTGCCGATGACTGGAATGGCCTCAACAACGGTATCTTCGGCATTCGAGTGACACGCTGGTCGGCTGAGCTATTCGCCGGTATCCTTGCATTCCGTGATTTCGAGCCAGACACCCATCTGAATTTCGCGGACCAGAGTGCCATGGAGATTTTGCTGAAGAAGCGCAAGTCCGTCAATCATGTTGCCAAAGTTCCACAGCGAGTAGGTTCATCCCCTATTCAGCTGCCTTTGTTCCCGCAAACAGTAACAACTGGCTAACGCGTCCAATTTGCCCCTTTTTTTTCTTTTCTCTTCTTTTTCTGCTGACAGTGGTTTAATGCATACCCGACCGAAGACGAAAACGCCGCAGCACCATGGGTTCATCCCGGCGATCTTCTCGTCCATTTTGCCGGTCTCGCCAGTCGTGAGATGCATATGAATAAATGGCTAGACAGATCCGAGCAGCTGGCAGAAAAGTGGAACAAACCCCTGGCCCAGACGACGTACTCGGAGGATGTTGAGCGATTCTGGAACCGCACTAAGTCGGTCTACCAGGCACGCATGAAACATTGGGAGAAGGAGAACAAGCACCTCGACACGATTCTCAACAAATCCAAAGACGCCTTACTTCAGTGGGAGTCCCTGTCGGAGGATGACGACAAGAGTTACCGATCCATGTTGCAGGCGCAAACACATGCCCAGGATTTCTTTTCTAACGTAACCAAGTACAACGGGCAAATTATGAAGGAGGACTTGCATCGAATTGAGAAGGTCAATCAGGACTTGGACGAGGTAGGTTTTATCCCTCGCCTTTTCTTTTCTTGGACAAGAAGAGCAGGAGGACAAAGAGGATGAAGAAGAGGAAGAAGAGCCGTGGTTAGTACGGCGTCCACAACTTCAAGCCGCTTGCTAACTCCCGAGTTTCATCCGACCAACAGGCGTACGAGGTGTTTTCCGATAAGGCAGCCAAGAAAAAGGCAGCCCTCGAAGAGCAGAAAAGGAAGGAGGAGGAAAAAAAGAAAGACGAGGAACAAAAGAAGGACGACGAAAAAAAGAAAGAGGAAGAGGAGAGACAAAAAAAGAACCAGCATGAAAATATAAAAACAAATCAAGTCCCATAAGATTGGCCACTAAAACGTGGCGCCAACATTATGTGTAAATTTTGGTTCGTTTTTTTTCCTGTTTCCTTATTTTCTTGTCTTTTTTGATTTTGTTTTTGTATCATCATCAATTCCCTGGATTGTTTTTCTTACCGAGAGGATCTGAGTGCCGGTCTCTGCGCATTTGGCGCTTTTAGTTAGTATTTTGTCAGTGATCTTTCAGACCTCATGACTATAACAGGTTTTCGGATACGCAAAGCAAAATGCGCTGGCCCTTGACCTCGCATGACCAATCTCCCTCTTCCTCCTTCTCCCATGAAACAGACAGCAGCGAGCCCACGTGAAGCAGACTCTTGACCCTCTCACCCAACAGACCTTCCTATTCCTTGCATCGAGCCAACCGCCCTGCCCTTCCATCCTCCATAAATCCCGATGGAACAAGGACCAAGAAAAAAACGAACTCGGCAACTCATTGCGCTACCAACAAGTGCCATTACACTTCCTGTTCCCGCGCCTTAAAATGACCCAGCCAAAAAATCCACAGTCATGGCCTTGGCAGCAACACCATCCGCCGACGTAACCCACTTCTCTACAAAGCTGCGATGAGCCTCGTCCTCCTTGACGTAATAATCCCGATCCGCGACGGACGCAAATTCCACTACGAAGACGTGCGTGAAGCCGTTCTGGGTTCGTGTTAGATTGTTTGGACCTGGGATTTTTTTATTGGGGTACGGAAGGAGGTTTATTCGGGAAAAAAAAAAAAGAACCAAATGTGCGTGTAAACGTATGTACATATGCACAATACATATAGGCCGCCAACGACGCAATGGTCAAAGGCCAGGAAAGTTGGCATCCAAGACCATGATACGTACTGAGAGGTTCTCGATGGACATGTCCTTTCCGCCCTTGGAGCTCACAATATAGGGCTTTTGGCTGGATGCGAGGATGCACCTGTGCTTGAGGTCAAGGAGTTCCTGGCAGCACTGTGGTTGTATGTTAATGGTCTTAGTAAGGTTTAGGGGTCTTGTATTGATTTTTTTTGGTGTTGTTATTTTTTGTCTGTCTTTTCTTTCAAGCTAAACAGGTTTTTTTTGGTTTTTTTTTGCTTGGAGCTGGTGTTTAGAGCCATGCTTAGTGGCTGGGAGCTGGGAGCTGGAACTGCAACCGGGAGCGGGGACTTGATACCTGAGCGATGGCTTCGGACGTGGCATCCTCCTTGAAACCTATAGAGACAACGTGCGTGACAGACATCGTGCAATTCGGGCAGGAGGGACTTTTGAGAACCGGGTGTTTCTGGAAATTTGATGCGAATTATCAGTGAGGTATAAATGTTGGAGAAGCTTAGGCATCGTGAGGGGCCTGGCCGACTTCGCTGGCCTTTCTGGTGCGGGGCATGTCTGTCTCGCGAGGCGGACGCGCTGTAGCGCTAACAATTAGGCAATTATATAATTATTCAATCCAACTAAGAAAATAGATATAAGAGGGAATATACATATCTATTAAGCATTAAGATAGCTTGAACTAAGTATAGTCTTACTATTATTTTAAGTATTGATTTAAATATAAAACATTACTTCACTTATCCCTTTAGTGCGCATAAGGCTACACTTATATACTCCCCACTTTTATTCTATATTTAATTAGTTAAAAGTAAGTGACCTTAAAGTACCTACTTACTAGGCTTTTTCTATAGTTAAAAAATATAACACTTAATAGCTAAAGACTTTTCCTACTATATAAATTTAGATATGCGTTTTAATTAGAGAATAGAGTGGGTTAGTACCTAAATGTAGCCTTCTGCGCACTAAAGGGATACTTTTAAGTAATATACTTTTTAATAGAGAGGTATAAAAGTTAATAAATAAAACTTTTATTATAAAGATTCAAAGTAAAGATTATATTATAATTATTTAAAAAAATAAAGTTAATACAGAGTGTATTTCAATGCTCTGCCAGTAATGCCACACAGCCCCGGTCAGCATCAACGATTCAACGTACACGGTATTTCCATGTAGATGCCTACTTACTTGGGTAGCCATTGCCGATCTACCTGTTCCGCACGGGCAGGGCTTCCATGCGCACAAGCCCTCTCGATGAGAGCAGCTCTCGAATGAGCTCGGGGGACCACCTCTCGATCGATTCATCTCCCCTTCACCAGCCGGTCAGCTCTAGTCCAAGTACCTACTTCTAAGTACTTCCTTTCACATGCTGCAGGTACATCAGGGAGTGCCAGCCGATGACGTCGATGTCTGGTTGCTACTACAGGCAGCTGTCCACTAAATTACAATTGGTCCTTCCCTCCAGTTTTGTACCAGAAGCTAATGCATGCAGTCTGCAGTCGAGGGAATCAGGGGCTAGGCACTACATACTAAATGAACCAGACGCGATGTGGATGGAACACTGAACCATTCATGTCCCACCCTGTGTCCTCTCGTCGATGTAGTCCTCCAACAAGGGCGACCGTCCAACGCTCGCTTCATTCATCCAGCATTTATCGTCCAAGACCGTCGTCCCCTTTGTCGTTTTCCCGTTCCCCAAGCGCGAAAACAGCTCTCACCAAGATTGCACGGCTGGCTCGACATCTCCGACATGGCACTCAGGAGGACAAGGTCGAAAAGAGCTGCTGTCATAGCCATATATATTTCTGTCCTTGTCGCCCTTGTACTCTACATCAGATCAGCTTCCCGACATTCACAAGCCAGAGGCTTTCTCGACCAACTACGGCACAGCAAAATTCTGCCCGAGTCGTCGACCCACGTCTCCAACTCTGTTGCAGACGACGAATCAACAAGCTGCCGCGCGAGCGACGCGCGACTCGTGAACCTTCAAAAGCAATATGAGCTGCAGACCCCCTTTCACTACATGAGACGTGCCATACACCTTACTCGGAACCAACATGTCCAGCGGTCAAGTCTGGTCAAGCTTTCGCAACGACTACTGAAGACGGACTTTCAGCTCATAGAGCTGCAGCCTCAAGTGAAAAATACAGTGTCTTCCTGCGCTGAACCCATTGAGGTTGAGGTATCCGCCTCGGATTTTCCGCAGAGCGTCAACGCCTCGGAATTGATCTTTGGGGTTTCGACGACGTACGAACGTTTCTCTTCCTCCGCCACAGCTTTGATCAATGACTGGTCGTTTTGGTTGACGGACGGATCTCGACATTCAAATGGTGGCAAACTGGTCCTCACACTTCTCGATGCAAGCCAAGCGCAGCTTAAGCTAGCAAAATCAAACCTCGCCAAGGCTGGCATCGATGCCGATACCTACGCATCTGATTCATCGTTGCCCATGTCGGCGAGAAACATGGCCCTCATTCCGACAATGCTCGCTCACCCACAGGCGGACAAGAAGAAGTGGTTTGTCTTGTGTGACGACGACACCTTCTTTCCCAACATTCATGCTTTGATTGCCGAGCTAGCCAAGCACGATGAATCGACGGCCATGTATATCGGAGCTTTGTCAGAAGACCACGGCGCCGTGGGAAAGCACGGCATGCAGGCTTTTGGCGGGGCAGGCATCTTCTTATCTCGTCCACTAGCAGAAGTCATTACTAGCAACTTTAAAGAATGCTCCACCGAAGACAAAATTAAACAGGCAGATGAGCAGGGCGACCGTTTATTGCGTCAGTGCATCCAGGAGCACTCCGGAGTCCAGTTAACCGCCTTGCGAGACCTCTGGCAGCTGGATATATTCGACGACCCTTCGGGATTTTATGAGGGCGGCATCCAGCCATTATCGTTACATCACTACCGCAGCTGGCATCAGGCTTCGCCAAGTGATTTTACCAAGCTTGCATATATCTGTGGAGAGGACTGCACCCTGCAGAGATTTCGGACCTTTGACGACTTCATCATATCGGGGTTTTCTGTCGCGCAATACCCAGATGGAATCGACTTCGACACAAACCGAATGGAGAAGACGTTTCGGGCCGAGAACGACACCGATCGGAGTTTTGACGACAAGATGGGTCCCCAGCGGCCATCACTCTCACAAACAGGCAAAAAATTGGCGTGGAGATTAAGGGAAGCCTCGTTGCAACACGACGGAAGCGTATTGCAGACTTACATTCTTACGGCAAACGATCCACGTTGGGTTGATGTGAATAAAAAACCTATGAGGGAACACGATAGCGTCATAGAATTAATTTGGGCGACCAGTCGGTAGATTTTTTGTTATTATCGGTCCTTTTTTTTCGGTTAAGCAAAGAAGTGATCCCAACAATACCACGCATGTCCTAAGAATGTTGAATCTACAACATCCATCCTCCTGTTGCCAGAGGCAAACAATAGATGCAAACCATCGAACTGAACCGATGTTTGATCCCTTGTGGAAGTCGACTCGACTTATAATGATTTTGATGAGGCGCTCGAAGAAGGTGGGGAACTTTCCAGACTTTCCAAGTCAAAGTTTCGGCTTTACAAAGGGCTCCTTTTCGGATAAGCTCGCTGACTGTCTTTCCCTGATCAGGATGTCAGTTGTCATTCGGAGAAACGGTGACTAGATCAAATCGAAAAGCTCTCATTATACCCTTTCGTCGACTGACTGGGAAGTGCTATTCCTTTCTCGGCGAAGGCGGCAAAACGCGCCCGCATTAGCTCTGGCGATATCCATGCCTTGCGCGCCGATCCCCTACCGCTCGTCGCTGGAACTATTGGTATTATGGACCGACTTTTAAGAAGTCTGATCTTCCATACTCAATCTGTTCGAAATCCTTGCCCTTCGAAAACCCGGCGCGACACGTTTGGATGGGCTGTCGCCTTGCTGCATGCGCCTGGGAGATCTGCGCACGCGGCAATATTGTAGACAGAAACAAAGAATTTACACTACATGTGTCTTTTCGTCAGCAAGACAGCAATACATGCTTACATTTATGGGTCTGTGGTTATTGCAAGCGTTCACTGTTTCTCTCCGTTTCTGCTTAAAGTTGTGCTGGCAAGTGGGAGCCTGCGATGTGATACATATATGGGCAGGTTTGCAGCTGGCGTGACTATACGGCAAAATAGCCTTCTTTCATTATCCTAGTAACCTGCCCAATATGCCAACTCGACATTTACGCGTGTGCAAATAAACTGAAAGAGATTTGAACGGTGAATGTGCATCCCAGAAAGGCCTTATTACCAAGTCGAGCATGACGCAATGTTGGTCCGGCCCGGAGCTGTAATCCTGCATTACCCTAGTAGCGTCGGCACATTTTTTGGCTTGCCTAAGCCGTTCCACGGTAAACAGTCTCAACATGTAGTTTGGCGAGGAAAAATGACACGAGAGGTTGTTTCCGCCATGGGTTGCATGGCGTGTGTAGGGTTGGAGGGTTGGAGGGTGCGTGGGAGGGAAGTGTTGGGGCGGTTGCTGAGTAACGAGGATGGTAATAAATAGTATATATAGGACGTGGATAAGTGGTGATGAGGACGTTGATCAGTACTCAAAAGGATCGTGAAGGACCACTAGGAATGTTAACAAGTACCACCAGGAGATATTAACAAGGAACCAGAGACCAAGGAAACCACTCAACAAAAGGCTCCTGGAACGCGAGATCCTTGCTCTAAACTCTGGCTAGAATACTGAGATAGTATTGAATAGGCCGAGCCATCTGGGGTTATGCCATCGGCAAGCGCCGGGCAGATGGACAACCGGATGGAGCCAGCGCACAGAATGAAGAGAGGAAGACGTCCAGTCTGCTGCCATTTGTCAGGATCCTTCAATCGACGGGATCAAGACCGGCCTCTATGATGGCGGACACGCCGAAGGCATGTGCCGTCTGCATATGCAATGCCGGAAGCGGCATCTGCCCATAGCCAGAGGCCAAGGAAACAAATTCACGGAACCAGGATGAAGCACGCATGGTGCATGATGATGGAATTGACAGGCCGTCGTCTCACGCGGCGGACGAAGAGAGCACGCCAGGGCAGGCCAGCATGTTGCACGTGGCGACTCCGGCTCGGGCCATGGCCGCGGACACGGGACACCAGACGACGTGAGGCGAAGGCATCTCCGGACAGACCATGTCCGAAATCAACATGGGAGGGTCACGAGTCAAGACGATGGAAATGGCGGCAGTTGGAGCGTCGAGGTTGAACAAGCGAGGGCGGGCATCATTGGCGTCAGGCACCAACCAGCAGGCCTCTCAGCTGTCACAGGCACGTCCGCGCGGGTGACGGAGCTGGAGCGCACAGACTAAGTACCTACTTAAGGTATGGATGTCAGTCTCGCCTGAGACAAACAACGTGGACTGTTGACCCCTCCCCTGGGGGGTCGGCAAGACGGCAAGACGGCAACATGAAGACAGCAAGACACGGCGCAGGGATCCCACGCTGAAACGTCGACTTCCATTCTCGTATCACGACTATTCCTCCCGCTGCTCCCCGCTGCTCCCCGCTGCTCCCCGCTGCTCCCTATTGCTCCCAGATTCCCCCTCGTCCTGCTATCCAGTCTGCCATCTCCTCTCGCGGCGTATATCGTTCGTCCACCGGCTGCGCGCCCACGATCCAGCCCAGCAGCGCCGCCACAGACAGAATCAGGTGCGACAAGACCCAGTCCACCATGGCCAGACTCTGCACCGAAAGCACATTGGCCTTGCGCAGCCTGCTCCAGCTCGGCAGGTCGACGTAGACGGGGATGTTGTCCAGGTGCGCAAACATGACCATGACCCTCAGCTCGACCCAGAGAGCCAACAGAAACTGCGCCACCACGGCCGGACACCACGCCAGCGGACCCTGCTTGTGTTGCTGCTGCTGCTGCCGCTGCCGCTGCCGCAGATGCGACGCCTCGAGCCTCACGCCGTTGACATTGCGCACCAGGAGCGTCTTTTCTCCGTCCGGAGGATCCCATCTCTCCATGACGACGGCCTCGTCCCCGCCCACCACGTCGGCGCGCTGCCACTCGTGCGAGACGAACTTGTCGATCCGGATCTCAGGCTGCCTGCCCGCCGAGGCGGAGACAATGCGGGTTCGCGATCCCACCCGTACGCGGATGCTGCCTCGCACGACCTTGAGGTATTCCGTGTGGCATTCGTGCCAGTGCAGGCCGCTGGACCATGTTGACGCTGGTGGCAGCGAGATGAGGACGTGATCGGACCAGCTGAGGTCATACGTGACGCCGTCTGGGAGGTCGTGCTTCATCACGTTGGGGATCGACTCGCGAGACATTTGTATTTGGCGCCTTTTCTTTTCTTTTCTTTTCTTTTCTTTTCTTTTCTTTTCTTTTCTTTTCTTTTCTTTTCTCTTTTGTGTGTGTGTCTGCAGTCGTAATGATAATGTCTCGTAATGACGAGGAACAAAATATCGAGTACTCCGTGGATGGGACGTGCCCTTTCAAACGGCGTTGGTGAATGAATGAATGTATTCAATGTTCAAAGATGGCCCTCGTCCGCCAGAACCGCCACCCACAACATCATCATATCCCAACACAACAAACACACAATACTGGAAACAGGTCACCACTACCACTTCTCCATTCGACTCATTGGCTGTCGCGGTGGCAAAAACAACGGCCCCGCTTCCTGTCCCGGCCTTCCAGGTTCCCACCATGACCAGTAGATCTTGGTTCCACCACGGCTTTCCTGCTTTTTGCTCCCAAGCTCTCACCCTGGACCAGGTACAAGTGAGGCTGGAGAGCGGAAGGATGCGTTGCATGACAAGTTCATGAAAAGGCAACTGCGACTGCTACATTTGGAGGGAAAAAAAAAAAAAAAAAAAAAAAAAAAAAAAAAA
>SRPV01000719.1:0-14925 GCA_018360135.1 Claviceps sorghi | reverse complement strand
ATAATTTCCCTATAACCTTTGCTTAGATTAATTAATTAAAGGCTAAGGGCTATTATAATTATATTAATAACCTTCTTTATAGCGTCTTAATATTCTAGCCCTTAATACTAAGGTGCATTTTTCTATAATAACCTTATTAAAAAAAGAGTGATTAAAGTATAATAAAGGATCTAAATATAGTAAAAATAAGTAAGTCTAAGAAAGGAATATATATCCTTCTTATTCTTATATATAGTTTACTCCTTAAGCTTAAGGACCTTTACCTTAGCTAGCTTCTTTCTATATATACTATAGTAAAAGCCTATAATAACTACTAATAGCTAGTAAAATTCGCTCTTTACTATAGAGGTAGTATAACTAACTAACTTAAGGTTTATAAGCACTTTATTAATATTAATTAAATGTTTTAGAACGTATTAATATACTCTAAATAAAGCTTTAGTGTTATTATAAGTTATAGTAAGACCTTTAATAGTAATATTATCTAAAAAAGGGGCGCAAATTTAGGGCATTAAATTAAACAGAATATACCCTATAATACAGATAAACTAAGCAACTAAGTTTATAGCCCCCTAGGGCAGCTAGTATAACCTTAAAAGCCTTATTAGAGTCGCAATTGTTATAAGGTCTTAGCTTTTCTTATTAAGCTTAACCTAGTTATATCTAAAAAGAAGATTAATAATAGAGAGTATCTTATATATACTAAATTCCTTACTAAAGCTCTTAGTACCCTATAGGATATTAACGTCCTATATTATTACACTATTATACTTTATAGCTAATAGAATTAGCTATATTCCCCTATCTTTCTTTATTATAAGGAAATATAGGTTCTTATATAACCTATAGCTCTCTTCTACTAATCTATATTTTAATTTTGTCTTTAATAAAGCTACTAGCCTCTCTTATAACCCTAAAGGGATAGGGATAAACCTAACTTACTAAGCTTTATGCTTAACAACCTTAATAACCTATAAAGGGGTAATAAAGGGATTAACTTTGCTAATCTTAAAGATATCTTATATAAGAGCTGCCTCCTAGTTACTAAGGATTTCCTTAAAAATATCTATTTCTTATAGTATAAGATATTTTTTAACTTTTTTAATTATTTAATTTAATCTTTCTTTAGTTATTTAAAACCCTTATAGATATTTAGAGAACTTATTAGTAATAAATTCTTTATACTTTCTATATTTATTAAGGCGCTACTTAACTTTATCCTACTTTTTTATTTTCTACTTAAGGTCTCTATTAGGGATAGAGCTATTAAAGGGGATATTATTAAGCAGATATACCTTATTAGCTACTCTCTTATATATTATATTTACTATAAGATTAAATGTTTAAATTAGTTATATTAATTACAGTTCTTTAGCAGCCTTCTTTAGTTACTATATCTATTTAGATAAAGCTTCTTTAAAAATAAGCCCTATAATCTTCCTTTCTTTATTAAGTATAAGTAGGTATAGCACCTTATTAGGTTTTAATTTAGTTTATATTTTGTTTTAAATTATCTAATCTATATTTTATATATATATTTCGTTTTAGATTAATTAACCCTTATTTTAGGTTATTATTTTATGCTATTCCCCTTCTAAAATTAATACATTTACTATTAAAGTATTAACGCTATTATTATTATTATATATCTCCTATATAATAGAACTAATAATATAAAAGACTATAATAGTGTTACTAAAATAGCACCTTACTTACATTTCTCTAATCCCTTAGCTATAATTAAATATTACTTAAGCTTACTAAATAAAGGGTATACTTAAGATAATAGGGATAGAGATAGTGTTTAGTATAATATAAAAGCGAATAGAAGTCTAAATATTACTAAGGTAGAGCTTAGTCTTAACCTCTTTATTTAGCTTTACTAAATAGTTTAAGTATAATATACTATTAGCTTTAATCTTTATTAAATAGACTAATAGACTAGCTCTTTTAGTAAAGTCCTTACTAATTAGATTCCCTTATAATTTAAAGTTAATTAATATTAGAAAAAGTAGTCCTTCTAGGTCTTTAAGGTAAATTTATAAGTAAAGTAGCTCTTATAAGTGCCCTACTTATAAATTTAAGTAAAGGATATCTTACTTCCTTAAAATAGTAACTAAATATATCTATAGCTATTTAATCTTTATAAAAAGCACCTCTATTACCTACTAATTAAATAATTCTATTATTAAGTTAAATATATTACCTATAACCCCTAATAATTATATTTATTTCTATAAAAGAGTTTATAAAGCTGTGTTAATATTAACTAAGGATTTGCTAATAGGCTTAACTATAAAGGCTTTAGTAGCCTTATTATATTTAACTTAAGTAGCTATTGCTTAGATAATATTTAAAAGCGCTACTAAATTAGATAGTTAGTCTTTACTAAATTTATAAAACTTGCTTAATAGAATTAGTCTTATAGCTCTAAAGTAGCTATTATAAAAGAGGACCTCCTTAACACCTTTTGCCCTAACTTAATATTTTTTACTAACTAATTTAGTAAGGGGTAAAAGAAGCCTAAAAAGATTATATAAGCTAAGGCCTATCTTCTTAAGAAGAACCTCTTTATAAAGCTACTTAATAAGTCTCTTATAGTATTTGTTTAAGTCTTAGCTACTAACCTTTAGTTTAACTAGCTAAGAGTAGGTCTTTATAGTAGGTTTATTTATAATATCTTTAACCTAAGCTTTCTTAGTTATATTAGCATTAATAAGAGGCATAATGTAGATATTTATTTAATTAAGCTTAGACTAATTAACCTTATAAAGTATAATTACTTTAGTCTTTAGTTATAAATCCCTTTATAAGATCTTAGTTAGCTATAGCCTTTAATATTTAGGCTAATATATAGATAAGTTTAATCTCTAGCTTATACTATTAATAATTTCCTTCTCTTTTAGTATTATTACTTAATTCTCCTTAGTAACTTAGTTAAAGGTATATACTTAAGGGATTAAATAGCTAATAATATAATTAGTAAAGTATTTAACCTAGAAAACTGCTAACTATTAAATATAGCTTCTAGTATTTAGGAAGAGGTTATATAAAATAGATAGAACTTAGTACTTTTAAAGATTATTACTAATAGCTAGAACTTAAGCTTAGAAGTTATATTAAATAAAGCTAATCTTCTAATTATAAGCTAGGTACTTATATCTATTAGAAAAGTAGCCCTTATTATTATAGTAAAAGTATTTATTATTTAGATAATACTTAGCTTTATACACATTTATATAAATGTTAATATACTCCTCTTACTCCTTAGTATAGATAGAGTTTTATATTATTACTATAGGTAGATTATAGTATTTATTAATTCTTCTAAGGAGATTAGGTATAGGGGTATTCCTTTAAAGCATTATAATATATAGCTCCTTAAGCTACTTTATAAGTGTATTTATTTAACTTTTATAATTATTAAAACTAATTATAAAGCTTTACGCTTTAGGTTAACTAATAGAAGCCTATTTATTTAGGCATTTATATAATTAGTTAGGTAAGAGCTAATAGCTACTTTTAGGATTAATAAGTTAGCTATTAGTCTTTTTAGTAGTTATTTAGTAAGGATTATAGCTTTTTAATAGAAGATAGGTCTTAATATAGTTATTTAGGAGGCTCTAAAGATACTTATACTTAAATATAATAAAAGCCTCCCTAATTATATTATACCTATTAAGGAAGCTAATAATTACTTAGTTAGGCATAGCCTTATATATATATTTAGACTGTTTAGTAATAAATTTCTATTCCTTAGGATAAGCTTTAAATATAAAGGCTTAATACTATTAAAGCTAGAGATATATATTAAAGAAGTTTTAGGGATACTAAGTATTAAGTTATTTTAACTAATTAATAGCTTCCTTAGTTTATTTTTAAGGAGTAGCTATAAACTAATATAGTAATGCCTTCTTAGCTTCTTTCTATATATAAGTAGTAATAAAGGGCTTAATAATTTTCCTAAGCTTAGGGGTAACTTATTTTTTAAACTTATAGCACTAATTAGTATTAAGGATATTAAGGACTCTTATTTTATCTTTAAAGTTCTTAATAAACTTAGTAATATTTTCTTTAGTAAATTTATTAATATTAAAGCTATTCTAAAGGGAAATAATAGCTTATTAGCATTTAATAGTCTTACTAAGAAGCTTAGTAAAGTTATTTAGCTTAATTTCTTTAAAGGTATTATTTATTATACTAATACTAAGAGCTAGGACTTCTTTAGAAATGCTAGGGTATTTAGCGTAAAAGCTTACTTTTAAAGAGATAAAGGGAGGTCTAAGAGCGTTAATTTAGTTAGATATAGAAGTGTATAAAGGGGGGTTGTCTTAATTAAATAAAAGGGCTAGGAAAGATAATAGTATAGGATTAGTTGCAAGAGCTTTAAGTAAATTTATAATACTATTAGAGTTAAACTTAATAATACTATATAGAAAGATAAAAAGGGTAAGGAGATAGCTCTTAGAAATAAAGGAAGTAAGATAAATAACTAAGGATATAAGAGTAAATTAGGCTATTTACTAGCTAATTAGTTATTTAGAGATATTAGCTATATTAGTCTTTAGGTTAAAAATAGTCTTTATAGGTTTTAAGCTAACTAAGATCCTTTATAAAGTATAGGGGCTATAAGTAAGCCTATTTAATAATTATAAGTTATAAGCGTTCTATTAAGCTATATTGTCTTTAGCTCCTAACTGCTAATTTTAGTCTATTCTTAGCTTCTAAATAGAATTAGATAATTTTAACTAAGAAAATTATTATCTGCCTGCTAATATATTATAGTTTTAATAGTTTAGCTAGCTATAGGTTAGTCTACTAGTATAGTAGGGTCTTATTGTAATAAACTTAGTCTAGTAGTAGCTAGAAAGTGCCTCTTTTTAACTTAGCTTATGCTAAGGTAATTAGAATATATACCTAAGTAAAACCACTATTTATATTAACCCTAAAACCTATATAACCCTTTAATACACTTAACTTTATAATCTATAGAGGCTACTATACTATTAATAATAAATCTTAGGATTTATAAAGTTAAATATATAAAGAGTGTAGGAAATAATCTTAAAAGCAAAATTATTATATAATTAGATAGTTTATCTAGCTAAAAATAATAACTAAGACTCTTATCTTTTTATATAGCCCTCTTTTACCTTTAGACGTAATAGGGAGCCTCCTTTAGAAATGCTATAGCTCTTTTACCTCTTCTATAATAATAACTAGCGTAGTAATAAGCTTAATTTTAGTCTTAATTTATAGGTTTCTTTTTAATTAGATAATTTATTGTATTTGCTTTGCAATAATAGTAAGCGTTTTTAATTTAGAAGCCTATATAATAGTAAGGCACATAAGGGAAAAGGGAATATAATAAAAATCTTATTTTAATATTTTAATATTTTAAATAGGCGCAAAAACGCACTATAGGGTGCAAAAAAAAGCTATAGAAAACACTCTCTACTTATACTTTTCCCCTTAATTAGATAGTTAGGCCTACCCTTGCTTAGTTGCGACCGCATCCCGCGCTACGGCCACATCGGCCCCCCGACTAATTTGCCCCGACACACTATTTATACCTTAATCTAACTATAATAAAAGAGAGAAAAATAAATAATCCTAAATTACTAATTATATTACACTACTATATATTCTCCTTCTTTTTACTATATTTACTCCTTTACTTTCTTTACTTTTCTATATTTATATATATATATATATTTTTTTAATAATATTATTGTAATATATTAGCTTTTTACTATTAGTTTACTATTATATCTTCCTTAGTTATTTAGCTCTATATTTATATATATTTATACTATATATATATATAGGTAAAAAAGTTTTAAAAAAACCCCCCCTTTTATATTAAACTTATGCTACTTATCTATATATTCCTTAGTAAACTATTTATTTATAGAAAACTCTAAGTTTTTAGTTGTTACTAGCAGTGTAATAAGTGTAATAATATATATTCTAAAGTAAGTATTTGTAACTAAGTTATTAGTATATTACTAATATTTTAATAGGTTTTTATTATAATATAAGGCAATTAAAATAACCTCCTACTAATATATAACTAGCTCTATACTATAGTAAATACTTAGCGCAATAGTAGCAATAGTAATAGTAATAATAATAATAATAATAATACTAATTATTATATTTTTTCTAAGAAAATATACTGCTATATTACCTGTTTTTCTCTTATTCTTTTACATAGCTTTAACTACGCTAACTAAGCATATTAGTTGTTATATAGTCTTACTAGCGCTAAAAAAACTATATATATATAGCCTTTTTACTCCCTCTTTTTTAGTTATTTACTAATGTTTTAGGATGCTAAAATTGCCTTTAAGCAATATGCTTTAGCCTACTAATAGGTATAGCTAGCCTTTTTCCCTCTCTCTCTTAATAATATAGTATATATCTTATTATATTTTATATATATCTTTACTAATATTATAGTAGGCAATCTTTAATAAGAAGTTTAATAAGTAGAAGGCTATATAAGCTCTATATCTCTATTTTAGTAAGTTAGAATATACTATTTAGGTAGTAACTATTTACTAAGTAGTTAAGGGGTTGTGATAGATTCGAGCTTTAGGCTCGGATCCTAAGCGCTCCCTTTATAGGCCCTTTATAGGCCTATAGGGCTTACTTAAAGTCGCCCTTACGCACTTATATTATATATAAGCTAGATATATAGTAGAGGGGAGAAGGGCTTTCTCCTTCTCCTTTAAGGATATTAATAATATTATTATTACTAAAAAGTAGTAGCTTTTTAAGCTAAATTATAATAATTAATATCCTTTACCTTTTTAATAAATATAGGGATTATAATAAATTTAAATTAAGGTAATAATATAATGCTTTTAAAGGGTATATAAGAACTTTAATACCTTTAGGAGAGGGTTATATAGTAAGATATATAGCTAGAAAACATACGCCTTTAAGTAGCTATAATAGGCGCGCTACCTTATAATATTACACTAGCTTTATATAATATAATACTAAGCGGGCCTTAATAGGAGCGGCTTAAACATAAGCTACTCTTAATAGAGACCCCTTATAATAGTAATAAAGCCTCCTTTTAAGCTTAGCAAAGCTTAATAGTATATAAGCTTAAGGCTAATTCTAATTTTATTAATAGTAACTATAATAAATAGTTTTTAATCTATTAGAACTTAAAGCTAAAGATTTAAGCTTAAGTTACCCCCTTTTTTAAGTTAGAATATACCTTTATATATATCTTAGGGTAATTCCTTACTTACCTTAATAGTATATTTATAAACCTTTATTAAAAGGAATATATAGTCTTAGAGCTAAATTAGCTTAAATAGTATACTAATAAACGCTTTATAGACTTTTATATTTATTTTAAATAAAAGCTAGTTTTAGTAGGAGGTATTAATTAAGTAAATATAGTAAAGCTATTTAAACTTTATATAGCCTTTAATAAATAAATATAGAACTACTATATAAGTTATAATATCCCTTATAATAACTACTATAAGGCTATTAAATATTACTATAGTATTATACTTAATATTAACTTATACTACCTTAAGGAATATATTAAGGTAAAGCGTTTTAGCTATATTAGCTATAATAAGAATAGTAATATAAAAATAATTAGTATTAACTTAGCTTTTTTTTTAGTAGTAATAGGTAAGAAGGGGAAGTTAAGGAAAAAGGCAGCTAAGAATAAGACTAATTTCTTAATAAAGGCTAAGTAAGCTAAGTAGGTAATACTAAAGGTATACTAATAGTAAAGGTAAGTAGGTTAATGCCTTTACTATAAAGTTATTAGGCACTTTATTTAGTAGTATTACCTCTTACTACTAAATTACCTAATAAATATAGTAGTAGTATAAGTTTATAAAGTCTTTAAAGAGAATATAATAAGTAAGTTTAATAGCTTTAATTTAAAAAAAGATAGCTCTACTACTTAAGTCTTAATAATAGAGGTAATAATAGCGTTACCTATTACACTAACTACTATATAAACTAATTATAATAGAAGTATAGTAAAATAGAATAAAATATAAAATTACTACCTTTTTTTATTCTACTTTTTTATAATAGTCTCTCTTTCTTTTAAACTTAGGTTAATAATAGGTATAATAGCTTTATAGTTATAAGTAAGAAGGTTATATAATAGCTTAGTCTTACTTATATTTATCTACTATATATATATAGTATTACTATAGCTATAAAAACTTTTAACTTAATTTAAAGGGCTGCTATAATATAGCTATATATTATATATTTAGTTTACTTTTAAGCGAATATTAATAGTTAAGTCTTCCTTATAGCTACCTATATAGTTTTAGGGTTATCTTACAACTATATCTTAGGTATACTATAGCTATTATATAATAGAATTAAACTATATATAGTATAATATTACTTAGTAGTAGGTATACGCCTTAAATTAAAAATTAAGGCCTTTAATATATAAGAAGTATAACACTCTACTTTAGCTATTTTAGGCTCTATTTATGCTAGCTTAGTATATAAGGCAGTAAAAACATAGATAAATATATCCCTTATAGTTACTAGCCTTTATAAGATAATATCTATCCTATTAGTATTTATAGGCTTATTAGTTTTAAATAAGGTAGCTATCTTAGAATAGCTCTTAGCAAAGCTTTAGGACTTTATAAACCTTTTTAATAAGGAAAATACTAGCGTACTACCCCTTTATTAAGGTTAGTTAAACTATTATATTTACTTATACTAAAACCCTAATAGGTTAGTGCTAAAGCTCCTTTAGGCACCTTTATATAATATACTATAAAACTAGCTGCTAAAGATTTAGAAATAAATTATAAAACTAATAAATAAAGGGTAGATTTAAGCCTTTTCCTTATTAGCTATAGCCCCTATACTTTTAGTTTAAAAGGTAGAAGGTAGTTAGTAGTTTTATATAAACTACTATATATTAAATAAGGTTATAAATTAGAACTACTACCTACTACTACTTATTAAGGAGACTTTACGCTCCCTTACTAAGGCTTAGTAGTTTATAAAGCTAGATATTTACACTACTTTCTACTAGATTTATATAGCTAAAGGGAATAAATATTTAATAGCCTTTTATATATACTTTAGCTTATTTAAATAGCTAGTGTACTTATTTAGCTTAATAGGTATATTAGTAATATTCTAATATTATATTAATAGTACTTTAAGGGATATATTAAGGGACTATATAACTGCTTACCTTAATAATATCTTTATTTACTTTAGCAGCTTATATAAGAACTATACTTAATAGACTTAGAAAATCCTCCTTTACCTTAAATAAGTAGGTTTACACTTTAATATTACTAAGTGCGCTTTTAAAGTAATAAAGGTTAAATACCTAAGGTTTATTATTTAAGCTAGATATATAGTATGCCTTAACCCTAAGAAGATTACTATAATTTATAACTAAAAGGCCCTAACTAAAGTTAAGGGTGTTTATAGCTTTTTAGACTTTATAAACTTTTATTAAAAGTTTATTATAAACTTCTTAAACCTTATTAAACCTTTATTAGCCCTAATATAAAAAGGAGTACTATTTATATAGTCTTAAGCTTATAAGGATACATTTTAGTATTTAAAGGCAGCTTTTATTTTATACTTAATTTTAGCTTAATAGGACCTTAATTAGGATATTATAGTAGAGATAGATTTCTTAAGGGAGGCTATTAGGGGTTGCCTCTTTTAGTATAATAAGAAGGGTATACTTTACTTAGTTATATACTACTTTATATAACTAATAGCAGTAGAATAAAACTATACTATATATAATAAGGAACTCCTTAATATAATCTCTTATTTAAAAGCTTAGTTAGTAGAGCTTTAGAGTATAGCCTATCCCTTTATAATTTTTATAAACTATAAGAATTTAAAATACTTCTTTAGCCTTTAAAAGATATCTAAATAATAGGCTTAATAAGCTAAGACACTAATACTTTTTTACTTTTACCTTTATTACTACCTAAGTAGTTAGGTAAAGAGGCTAGATATATTATCTTATTAGGAATAGAATAAGTTTAAGGTAGCCTTAATAAGGTAAGCACTTATTAATCTAATTTTTATAGTAGTAGTTAAGACTTAAGGTTCTCTTAATAGTTTTTAGGAGGTCCCTTTAGGTATTTACTTAATATTTTATAAGGACCTACTAAGGGGGCGTAACTTCTTTACTAAAATATACCTTTAGAACCTTTAGAATGCTAGTATTTAAGAGAACCTTATATATTTAGTAAAGTTAAAGGTATTATAAAAGGGGGCTTATTAATTCCTTTTAAAGGTATAAACTTATTAATAAGTAGTAGATTATAGAGTAAATATATATAGGGCGCTATTGTTTTAGAGCTAACTTTAGGCCCTATAATATAAGCCTTTAATTATAGTGTTAATCTACTATACTTATAAGTCTCCCTTACTAAGCTACTTAAGTAGGAATATAATATTTTAAGCTTTTTATAAGGACTTTTACTAGAAGGGGATATTAGCTAATATTATAAGGTATATTTAGAATTGCTACTATTTTACTAAGCAAAAAAGCTACTAATTATGCTAGGGCCTGCTACGCCCTATTTTAGCTTTAGACTGCTTTTAGTTGTAGATTTTTGTTAATTTTATAATAGACTTTCTAGCCTCCTTACTAAATACCTTATAGTACTTTATAGTAATTACTAACTGCTTATTAAAATATATTTAGCTAAAGGCTATAACAACTATAGTGTCTAAGGCGTATATATAATAGTTTCTAAAGTATTAATAGTGGTTTTATAGATTCCCTTAGAGTATTATTTCTAACTATAGCTTAAATTAGGTAAAAGGGTTTTAGTTTATATTATATTTCCTTATTAAAATTAGCTGCTTATTATTTATATTATACTACCCTTAGATTAATAGCAGCACTAAATAGGCAAACTAAAAGATATAGTTAATTCTTTATACTATTATAGGATTCTTATAATATAATTAGCTTAGCTATCTTTCTACTTATTAGCTTATATTAAACAACTATATATTTACTATTATAAAGGTTAGTATAAACCTTACCCTTTATAGATTTAATATAAATCTTATTTAGTATATTAAGGGCTCTATTAGGAGCCTTATATTACTTAAAGGGCAGGTAGTTTAGTTCCTTAAATATATTTATAAAGGTATATAACTAACTTAAGTAGTAATTAATTTTGCTTAATAATACTAATAAGAGTTAGTAAATTATATTTATTAGCTAGTAAAGAAGTTTATAGTAAGAAATAAGGTATAATTAAACCTTTACTATATAAAGACTAATTATTTAAGCTAGAAACTAAACTAAGTTATAATAAAGTATATTATATTAAAGGTCCTTATACTATTAACTATTTACTTAAATATATTAAGGGGTATTTACCTTATTTTTTATATTAACTTAGTAGAATATACTATAGATAACCTACTTTTATTTTAAGTCTTTTAAAACCTTTATTTAAAACCCTAACTTCTTTAGCCTTTTAATAACTTAAAGCTAGTAAAGTATAAGATAAAAGAAATTTTAGCTACTAAAAATGCTTAAAGTTAAGGGGGCTAATATAATATTTTAGTAAAATAAGTAGGCTATATATAGCTAATATAAAAGCCTTTAAAAAGCATAAAGAATACTAAGGCTTTAGCTTAGTTTAAGGCTAAGTAAGGTAATATATATTTATATAATAGTTTAGTTATATATTTATTAACTTTTATTTTATACTTAATAAAAAGCTTACTTAAACTTTAATAAATTACTTTAATATACTATAGGTTATTCTCCTTCTCCTTTAATAAATACTTAACTATTTACTTTTATTACTATCTTCTTTCTTTTTATTTTTAATTAACTTTTTAACTTATATTAAGTAATACTAGCTATTAGTATTCTACTTTTATATTAAGGCTAGCTTAAGTATATAAAAGTTAAATAAAAAATAGTACTATAAACTAATAAGTATTTAAAGGCTAGCTAAGGTTTAGCTAAGTAAGGGTAGTAAATTAATTAGTATTACCTTATAATAATAAAATAAAAGGGGGATAGGTTAGTAAAAGGTAGTAAGTATAAGTAAAATAATAGTAAAAGACTTAGTTAAGGTAATAGTAAGTAATAAATAAAAAATAGTTAAAGTAGTAGTAAATAATAAATAAGAAATATTTAAGGTAATAATAGGTAATAGGTAAGGAATATTTAAAGTAATAGTAAGTAATAGGTAATAAGCTATAAAAGGGGGCTAAGGATAACTTAAAGTGCTATTAGCTTAACTAAAGGAATACTTATAATTAAGGTAGTAGTAGATATTAGCTTATAAAGGTGTTAGTATAGGTAGAGTAACTAAGGATAGTATAAGTATAGTAAATATAGCTTAATAGTATAAAAGAAAGGAGAATAAAGGTATAGTAGGTAAGGGCTAAAATAAGGTAGGAGAGGGTTAAGGCTAGGATAAAAGAACTTAAAATATATTAGCTATAGTATATTTAAATAAACTACTAAATAAAAAGGTAATAAAGCTATTATAAGCTAAAGTTTAATACTTAATAGATAGTTAAGCTTAGTAAATAAGTAAAGGTAAGTAATAAAATAAGGTAAAGGTAAGCTAGTTAATAAAAGGGGCTACTATAAAATAGAAAGTAGCTATAATAAGTAAAGCTAAGAATAAAACTAAGGATAGGGTAGTAGTAAAGCTATTATTATAGCTATTACTATTACTCTTACTATTAATAATAATAAAGGTAGTAATAGTAATAGTAAGGTAAATAAATATATTAATTAAGTAAAGAGTAGGGTAAGTTATATTACTTTTAGCTTACTTAATAAAGGGGGTAGTATTAAAAGTGCTAATAAAAGATAGCTTAAAGGGAGAGTGCTTAAAAATTAAAGGTAAGTAGTAATAAAAGCTAAATAGTTTATTTAATATAGCTTAAAAACTTAATAATAGTTAGGTAATAAGCTTTTAAAAGGGTGTAGACTAAGTAATAGCTAAGTATATAATATAGTAAGGGGGGGTAGAGATAGGTATAATAAAGGAATTATCTTAAGTATAGATAGTAAGTAAGGTAATTAGTGCTATATAAATAAGGGTAAGATTCTTTAATATTATAGCTATATTTTAAACTAAGGCTATATATTAAGAGAGAGTAATGTATATAAAAGTAAGTTTAGCACTAATATAATATAAGATAGTATTTAAAGTAATAGAGAATAAAGTAGTAATAGTAGAGGTAAAGGTAAAGGATAGGGTAGTAATAGTAGCTAAAGGGGTAATAAATAATATTTATAAAGTTCTTAATAAAAGGGCGGAGGGGGTGTTAGCTAAAGGCTAAAAGGAGGTAAATTAATTGCTAATAGCACCCTTAGCTAAGCTATAAATAGCCTTATATAGCGCCTAAAAGTGTTTCTCTAAAGTTAAGAATTAGGTAGTTAACTTTATATAAGTAGCTAGCTACTTAAAAGCTGCCTTTTAAGTTAGTATATTAATAGCCTTACCTTAGTTTATAGCCTTAGCTATATTATAAGTAATATAGTAAAGAGTAGGGTTAGTAATAAAAATATAGTATCTCTATATATATTTTCTATGCTTTTAATAGCACTTTAAATAGGCTTTATTAAGGTTAAGCTTATAATTAAAGTAGCTGTTTTTTAAGGTATAAATAAGATAACTTAGGTACTATATTTAAATAATATACTAAAGATTATATACCTTATTATTAGAATTACTTACTATTATAAAATATCTTATAGTTTAAGAGTTATTACTAAGTAAGCAATATCCTTTAGGTGTATTAGTAGCAGTAAATATAGTATAGGTATTTATTAGTTAGCAAATAGGGTCTAAGAAGGGTCCTTTAAGCTTACTTTATAAAGGCTTTATAAGAGTAGGAGGAGAGTAAGTTAATAATATAAAAAGAGTAAAGGATATAGTAAAAGATTATAAAAATAGCGTAATAATTATAAATAAAAGGCTAAAAGGTAAAGAATAGAGTATAAAAAAGGTCTCTTTAAATATATATAAAGAGATATTTTTATAGAAAAAATAAGGGCTAAGTAATAGTTTAAGGGGATATATTAGGGGGCGTAGGGTAGGATATAGGAGATTTTATATTCTACTATAGGCTTAAAGTAATTATATATATCCCTTAGATTACTTATAGTTAGCTTACTTAAATTTCCCTTTTAAAATAGTTTATTATTTTGTTTATTTATATATTTAGTTTTAAATAAAATAGTAATTTTCTTATTAGGCTAAATTAGCTATAAATAGTGTTAGGCTAGCTACTAAAGCAGGCTCTTAATACTAATAAAGTAAAGGCTTAGGTAGATTCTTAAGGATAAGTAGTAGAATATATATTATATAGGTTATTATTCCCTTATTACTAAACTATAGTAGGTCCTTACCTTTTGTATAAAGTAGTTAGATAAAGAGTAAGAAGGGGGCTATATAATAGATTTAAGCTTTAGGCTTAGATCCTAAGCGCTCCCTTTATAGGCCCTTTATAGGCCTATAGGGCTTACTTAGAGTTGCTTTTATGCACCTATATTATATATAAGCTAGATATATAGCAGAGGGGAGAAGGGCTTCCTCCTTCTCCCCTAAGGATATTAATAATACTATTGTCGCTAGAAAGCAGTAGCCTTCTAGGCCAAACCATAACAGGGGTTTATTTAAGTAATTAGGTTAGATAAAAATATAAGTGTTTTTATTTTAAGATAGGAGTTTAATAAGGCTCCTACTATTAATAATATAATAGAGTCTTTCCCTATTAAACTGCCCTAGATTTAGTGTAGTTTTAGTGTTTTTTTTTATTTTTTTTTTATTTTTTTTTTTTAATATTTATAAAAGTAATAGTTTATTAACTTTTTTGCTTATACTTTAATATAATATTGCTTAGTCTTTGCTTTCTTTTTCTTAT
>SRPV01000718.1:0-14926 GCA_018360135.1 Claviceps sorghi | reverse complement strand
GACGATTCCTCTTTGCCTCTAGGTCTTTTTTTTGGTTTTTTCTTTTTTTTTTTTCAGGACTGTTCTGTTCTTTTTTTTTTTTTTTTTTTTTTTTTTTTTTTTTTTTTTTTTTGCCCCATTAGCTATTGCTTTTCCAATATATTGACTCGGTTTCTTCATCCGAGTTTATGTATAGGAATGAGTGGACAATGGAGTTTAGTTCTTTAAAAAGAAAAGAAGAAGAAAAAAAAACAAAAAAGAATTATTTTTTTTAGCAGACCTGGGAAGGGAGGCGGAAGACGGAGCTTGTTTTCACAGCGATTTGCACTCGCAGAAGCCACATGTTGTGTGATGCATGTCTTTAGGTGCCTCGTTTCGTCTCCTCTCCTTTGCTGTTTTTCTTTTCTCTTTCCTCCTTTTTGATGACGTTGGGGTCTTTTTAGGTTTGTGTGTCATTGCATATCACATTTGGTGCGAGTAGAGTGTGGTCTTGACGGGCTCATAGGGTTGTATTGTGTGATGGGGTTTTTTAAAAAAAAAAAAAATTAAAAAGAAAAGAAAAGGGGCAAAAACAGGAAGACAGTAAACACATAAAAAAAAAAGAAAATAACAATGAGAATAAAACGGGCATTGTACTTGTACGACCGCGTGGTTCGGACGCAGCTCGAGCTGTATGTAGAGTAGAAAGCAAGGAGCACTCCTTTCACTCGGGTTTCTTGTGGAAAAGAATGTGGTATAATGCCCCATGTACATGAACGTCTACTGCTTGTTGGTACGGAGCACGGGTGCATGCCAAGTACCGCCCGAAACCCAAGCCTAGGTCGAAAAAGCCGTGTTGAGTTTCGTTCACGGCCACAGATACGTTTCGTGCATCGACCTCAAGAGACGCATCGCGAGTCCCATCCGGTTCTTAGAGAGCGGCGATTCCCATGCCCGCCAGCGCAATCGCGCCGGCGAGGTAGCGGGCGCGTGTCGGGGCAGGGGCGGCGGCGGCGGCCGTGGAGACGCGGGTCGGGGTCGTCGTGGCCGTGGGGGGCGGCGCGGATCCGGTGATGTGTCCGATGGTGGTGGGTGGTTCGTCCGACGATGGTTGATGAGTCGAGATGGGGAGGATGGACAATCTCGGCGTGGGTTCGCAGGGGGGGTGTGCGGGGATGGAGAGGGGGCGGGTGTTGATTTGGGAGTGGGTGCTTTTTTTTTTCGTTTTTTTTTTTTTACACCTCGTTAGTTTTTGGTGGGTTTGTATGTTAGAGGTGGTGTTTTGATGGAACATCACCGGGGTGTGCGTACTTTTGGCGCGGGTCGAGGGCTGTTCCTTGGGCTGGGAGGCTCATGAGGCAGAGCGCAACGGACAAGGTACACTTCATGGTTTTGAAAAAGCGGTTTTTCTTTGTTTGGGAGGTATGCGAGAGGTTCTTCTTCCCCCCCCCCCTTTTTTTTTTTTTTTTTTACCCCTCGGTCACGGTTTTGGCCTGGATTGATAGACAAAGGGGGGACAATCTATGGCATTTATAAAACGGGGGCAGGTCCCGGGCGATTGCACAAGGACTGCATTACGAAACAAAAAAAGGCACTTCGTGGCGTGGGGGAAATGCCATGGACGCGGTGCGAGATGAAACGGCGCCGCCGGAGAAGAATCGACGTGGCGAATGGCGAGGAATGCGTGACTGTGGTACGTGGCGTTGCCGGTTCGGGAAGCCCTTTGGAGAGCTGCGTGGGAAGGAGGAAAATGGCCGGCGAGGACGCCATGACACGACAGGGAGCCGTTGTGTCCATGAGGAGGGAGACGTGGAGAGAAGCTGTATGGATTGGTTTAAGCCTCGAGGTTCCTTGGGTCGAAGGGCCGGATGGGCTTTGGCTGTGCAGTGCAGTGCAGTGCAACCTTTACCACGTCCCGTCTTGGTGTGACGTCATGCTTGTGGGCTGACGGACGGGCAACCACTTCGTTTGGACGACGTCGATGCCGCGACGAGGGCGCTCTGGTGTTGGCACAAGCGGGCCAGGACGTGGGGCATGGGAAGTACTGTACATGTTGGATGAAGAAAAGGCAAATAGTAGACCGGCTACCGGGTCGGCTTCACGATCAAGAGGCGGGCGGGCGGGCGGCATGCTGGCGTCGGATTCTTTTCTTGTGCGAGCGGCGCAGTTGGGCACGCATCAAGGTCAAGGTCAAGGTCCATGCCCATGCCCATGCCACCCACCGATGGAGTTCGATGGAGTTCGACGGCTCGAAACCCGCACAGTGCGTACCGCACACCATGGCAGTTCTGGGCAGGAGCGGCCTCCCACTTGCGTGAGGAAAAGAAGAAACAAGGAAGGCGACAACGGGTGGGCCTTGCCTTGTTGTCAGGTTAGTAGGTAGATGACCACCACCCCGCCCCACCAGAAGCCGTCCGAGTCAACCAATCAGCCTGCCGGGCCATTGTTCGCCCGCCGCCTCCTGGCGCTCGTAGTCGACGGCAGTCCCTGGGGCCTGGGCCGCTGCGCCCAGCGCCCAGCGCCAGTGCGGCGGCGCCCACTTCCTGATGCCTGATGTCGTCAATCGCACCTTCATGCTGACCAGTCTTGCATTGAGGATGATTCATGTTGTTTTGTTTTATTTTTTTTTTCCTGCCCTGGTATCCCAGAATCCAGCTGACCGGCATTTAACTTGCTTTCTCTGGTGACTTTTCTCGTGAGCTCCTTTTCCTTTTGGAAAGCGGTACCGTGTCGCTCTTCATTGCGCATTGCATTACACCACAACAGTCGCAAGTTTACAATCCCCGGCCAACCCGCCGAAAAAAAAAAAAAAAAAAAAAAAAAAATAGGACGTCCACTGAAATGGCCGGCTACGATCCGTACGATCGGGAGCCTCCCCGTCGATACGTGCGAGAGGAGCGCCGAGACGAAAGAGACGCTCGATACGTCGATCCCCGTGGTTATACGAGGCCCCTGCCTTCGAGAGACCTAATCCCTCGTTCTCGAGAGGATAGCGAGTTGTCCGTTGAGGAGATTCGCCGCGACTTCCCCCCACCTTCTGGACGCGACATTCGCAGAGCTCGCTCTGCCGATCATGGTCGTTACTACGACGAAGCCTACGATTATCATCACGATTCTCGCTACGAGCGGTCCCGCGCCCGCGACTATGACCGTGGCTCGCGTCGTGGAGGCTCTTACTACGAGGAAGAGGAGCGCCGATCCAAGCACAAGAGCATGTCCAAGCAGGACAAGATTATTGCTGCCGTGGCAGGCGCCGCCCTTCTTGCTGGCGGCAAGGAGATTTACGATCGTTACGAGGCCAAGCAAGACGGTCTTGAGGTGAACCGCAATCCCCTTTCTTCCGTCGCACTGGCCGGGTTCGGTGCCTTGGCCGGATATCAAGGTGCCGAGTACTACAGCAAGCAGCAGGCGAGGAAGGATCAGAAGGCCCAGTATATCCTGCATCGTGGGCGCGATAGCCAATATGCCGAGTACTACTCCGACGACGGGGATGGGGATGGCGACGCAAGGCACAAGAAAGGCCACAAGAACTTTCTTGAAAACGCGCTGGCAGCCACCGGCCTGGGGGCTGCTGTGAAGTCGCTCACGAGCGGAGCCAAGGACGATGACAGATACGGCGACAATCGCAGCCGTGGTGGAAGCCCTACGAGGTCCCGCGCCGCCGGTGGTTCGAGCACCAACAAAATCCAGCAAGCCGCCATAGCATCGCTTCTGGCCGGCGCCACGGAGGCGTTCCGTGTAGCCAAGGAGCCGGGTGGTTGGCAGGGCGAGAAGACAAAGCGAATCCTCACGGCTGCTGCCGGTGCCGCGACGGTTGATGCCGCCATGGGCGAGAAGCAGGGCAAGCTGAGCCTCGCCGAGTCTGTTATTGGTGGTTTGGTGGGTAACCGCCTCATCAACGGCTCCAAGAGGGAGATTGAGGAAGACAGGGCCACCGGCCGCAGCCGCTCTCGCTCTCGCTCTCGCTCTCGAGCTCGTTCGCACGCCGGCCGCGGCGGGGGCAGCAGCAGCGCAAGTGGCCTTGCAGCATTGGCCACAGCCGGCCTGGGCGCACTGGGCGCTAAAGCAGCTCTTGATCGCCGCCCTTCGCGATCTCGGAGTCGTGCGGGGAGCCGGGATAGGAGCTACGATTCAAGAGATGACGGTTCTCCCGACAGACACCGTCGCCGCCGCAGCCGCAGTGTGGTTGACAAGGCTCGCAGCAGCTTGGCCAAGCTTGGGATCGGAGGCGGAGCTGGCACTTCGGCGGCAGGGGACGACTACCATCGTCGTCGTGACCAGGACGATTTTGACGACGGAGCATCTTCTTCGCGGAGATTGCACAGATACTCTGACGAATACGAATACGATTCTCGATACGACGACGACACTTCACGCAGCCGAGGAACACGAGCAGACTATGACTATGAGCATGAGCGATCAAGCCGTGGAGGCCGTCATCGGCATGGTCACAGTCGTGAGGGAGGTTATGGATCCGGATCAGACTTGGGCGATTCGGAGGAGGACGAAAGGAGGGCGAAGAAGATGAGAGGTAAGCAACTATTGACCACGGGCCTCGCCACAGTGGCCACCATTCACGCCGCACACAATGTCTATCAGAGCATGGAGAGGAGGACGGCGCGTCAGAGGGCCGTCAAGGAGGGTCGTCTCCGTGAGTCCGAGGCCAAGCAGCTCAAGACCAAGGCTCTCCTCAAGGATGCTGCATCCGTTGGCATTGCCGCAATGGGTATCAAGGGCGCCCTTGACGAAATGAAGGAAGCTAAAGAAATGACGCATGAGTGCAAAGCCTTTCAAGAAGAAAGGGCCCTTCGTCACGAAAAGCGAGAGCAGCAGCGGCAGCGGCAGCGGCAGCGGCAGAGGAGCAGGGATCGAGAAGCAGACGAGTACAAGATGACCCGAAGAGCCGAAAGCTGGGCTCCGCCTCGCTCCCGGGACATTGATGGCGATGACGGGGACGATTACGGGCCGCGATATCACGATGACATCCCGTATAGTTCTGACAGGCTTCCTGCACCTCCCATGGGCTAAGCCATGCTGCGTCACGCCTGCACGCGCTTTCGAGAACGTATCCGAGTGGATACCATTTCCTATCGCATGAAAGAAAACGTGACGACAAAAGATGGGGAAATACACATGTACCACGAGGCTCTAGCTAGTCCATGCTGTTTGTTTGCGTTGTCACGACTCAAGACGGACAGGGGGAGGAGAGGCTGCATTTTTCGGAATGGGCCAAATGGCAAAAGGCCTATCATGGCATGCTTGTCTCACCCACCCACGGGTCTGACGGCATGCAGCCCCAGCCTGTTTCTCAAAGTCACCTCACGCTCCCCCCCGTCTTGTCACTTGTCTCCTTTACGACGCGTTTTGCTCCATTCGGCTTCTTGTTACACACTTTTTTTTTTTCTTTAAAAAAAAAAAAAGAAAAAAGAAAAACACGGACATGACTAATAATGATTGTACGTGTGAACAGATCGACGTTACTAAAACCAGGGCCCGTTTCTTCAAAGTTTTCTGAGCCCGAAGGGAAGGGAAGCTGGTGCCGCGACACCGCGCAAAGAAGAGGTGGAAATAGAATGGACGACTGTGCGGACATGATGGAAGGAAAAGGGCGTGTGCATGGATGGGTGGATGAATGTGTTGCATGGGATGCGGATGCGGATGCAAGAGCCCGTTCCGTTCCGTTCCGTCCGACGTGCCACACGGAAGAGGAAAAGACGGCTCTGCAGGTCAAGAGCTGGGCCGATGGACCAGGCAGAGGGACGTGACGAGGTGGCGAGGTGGCGAGATGTGCGTGTATTTGGGATGACGGATTGATGCTACGACGACGACGTGATGGATTTTATGTTTTTTACGTTTTTTTTTTTTTTTTTTTTTTTTTTTTTTTTTTTTTTTTTTTTTTTTTTTTTTTTTTTGCGCTCTCGGATTTTTTTCTTCCTCCTCTTCTTTTTCTTCTTTTCTTTTTCCTCTTATTTTTATAACGTTTTGTGTTGGCAAAAGAAAAAGCCGTGGAGGGACAGAAGGAGAAAGGGGGGGAGCTATGAGCGGCATACGCCGGTATGAATGATGAATGACCTGCGCGATGAATGCATCACTGTGTACAAAGTATCTAGGTACATGCATGCGTAGGTCCACAACTAGGTACCTACCTACTTAGGTACCTAAAGTAAGTAGATATCTACCTTAAGTAGGTACCTACCTACATACGCAAGCAGGTTCCTACCTGACACAAGTACTTACCTACCTACTTAAGATACTTCAGTACACATGCACATGTATATGCATGACAGGTACATCTGCGCAGACAGCCAATCACGAGCCCTGCGCTCGCCTATCGCACGTGTCGGGCATGCGACGCACCCCACCAGGCAACCAAGTAGCCGGAGCACGACGGAGGCACGACGCAGGCACGAGGCGGGAGAAGGACGCGACGATCTGGCACGGTTGGTGGATTGAGGACGGAGAAGCGGGATAAACGCAGGGAGGAAACAAAACGACAGGCCGAGACGGACGACATTGTCAGAAACAACGACGTTGCTGGAAACAGACGACACGCCGAAACAGACGACACTGTGAGAAAAAGACGACATTGTGAGAAACAAAGACGACACGCCGAGAATCAAAGACGACACGCCGAGAATCAAAGACGACACGCCGCCATGAGCACTTTTGCGCTCCCACTTCCTTGGCATTCGCATCGGCAGGCTCGTATTTCGCTGGCATGACGCGGGCCACGGGACTCGCGGCAGAGGCAGAGGCAGACGTCGACGTGGAGATTCTGGTTCACGTGGCGGCGCCGGGCCGCGTCGCCGACGATGCCACGTACAGGCGGCTCGCGCGGGCATATCTCGCCTTTCGGCGCGGTGGGCGAGAGCGGCAGATGGACGGCCGGGACGCGGACGGCGACGCGGACGGCGACGGCGGCGTTGAGCAAGGGCCGTTTGTGCTGGAGTCGCAGGAGTTGAGCTTCCGGAGCGCGCTGGACAATCGGGCCTCGCCGCGGATACGAGCGGCGTCGGCGTCGGCGTCGGCGTCGGCGTCGGCGTCGTCGTGGGAAGCACCGCCCAGCGAGATTGGGGACTCGTATCCCCTCCCCGGAGCGGCCATGCTCGACGTGACGCCCACGAGGGTGCTCCAGCGCTACCTCGAGCAGAGTCCGCATGTTCCGTCCTCGGTGCCCGTCCCCGAGGGTGTCGAGCGGCCGGGGCACGCGGGGCAGCCGCGAAGCGAAGACGAAGACGAAGACCAAGACCAAGACCAAGACAAAGACGAAGACGCCGTCATCCCTGTTACGCCGGCGCCCCCTCCGGCCGCGGACGGAGCCGGATGTGGTGCTCGCGGTTCGCGCAAGAGACCAGCTCCCGAGCACCACGAGCACGAGCACGAGCACGACTCGGACATGGACCTGGACCTGGACACGACGCACATCTCCATCAGTTCCGCCAGCGCCGCCTCGGAGTCGCCCCCTCCGAGCAACACGCCCCGGCGGATCCGGCGCCCCGGCACCACCGGCGGCGACACCACCTCGCTCTCCATCCTCCCGCCCGCGCCCCCCGTCTCCGTGTGCCCCCTCGCCCCCTCGTCCCTCGTCTCCGACAAGCTCGACAAGCTCTCCCGCGACCTCTCCTCGCGCTACAACCCCCTCCCGCACCGGCCGCTGCGGCCCCTCGAACGCGGCCACTGGCTCGTCGACTGCCGCGCCTGGGCCCCGTCCACCCGCCTGGACACGTGGCTCTTCCTGACCAACTACCTGCGCAGCGGCCTCGCCGGCTGGGGCGTCTGGTGCTGCCGCGACGACGCCCACGACCGCATCAGCCTGTACTGCTGGGGTCACGTGGCCAAGCACATGTATCTGCTGCTGTACCTGGCCAGCGGGCGGGAGGTCAAGTTTACCGGCGCGCAGTGGCGGGATGCGTCTGGCGAGCTCGTCATTGACGTGGTTGGCGTGGGCCGCGGGGGGTAGACCTTGTGTGTGCTGTACGAGTTTTGTCTTTTTCTTCTTCTTCTTCTTTTTTTTTTATCCCTATTCTTGAGGGCTCAAGGGCGTTCCCCCCAAGTTTTCTTTTCCTTCCCTGCTTCCTCCTCTTGCTCTTGCGCTTGGAGCCCTCGTGTAGATCCCATACACAATACAGAAACATGCTCAAGGCGTTGGGCCATCTTGTCCTCTTGTAGACGGCTACGCATTTTCTCAGCTCTGTATTTCGTCATCATTTTCATTTTCCCTGCGTATGGCATGTTCCGTTCTTCGTATTCATTTCTCGGCTCTCTACATTCCATTATTTATATTTCTTTTCTCAGCTCTGTACATTCCATTATCCATACTTTTCTTCGTTTTTTTTTTTTTTTTTTTCATCAACATAGATCGTCCATCGCCTGTTACATCTTCACGTCCATCCAGTCCACCAACCCAGCAAAACTCCCGCTTCCCAACCCCGCGTGTTCAGAAAACAAACACCCCCCGTATTTCCCACACATGCACCACGCTCAATACGCCATGGCCCGTGACTCGACATCCCATTTGCATCTTCTCATGGCATCTTCACCGGCACGAGAGCTTGCAACACATGTATTTTTCGTAACCCTACAAGTACACTACGTCCGGAGACCTTTGTCTCTACACTAAAAAAAGAAGAAAAAGAAAAAAAGAAAAAAAAAAAAACACTCTCGTCACGACAACAGAACAAGAATACCAGACCTGTGAACCGTGCGTGGGAGACACCAAACATCGTTTCGCCTTCACCACTGCGGGCGCAGCACATCGGAAGGCTTGGCGGAATGGTGTCCGGCAGTTTGCATTGTCCCCGCAGTTTCCCAATTACAAGAACAAAAGAAAGAAAGAGACGGGAAAGAAAAAACAAGAACAATCATAGGTCAAATCAGACTAAAAGACCGTTTTGCTGCACGCCGGCTAAGCGCTCGACTTTCGAGCCTGCGTAGAAGAAGCCCTGTGGGCCTTGACATACGCCTTGGCCTTCTCCCGTATCTTCTGAAGATCCGCCCGCGCCGCCTCCACATCTTTAGCTGACTCATCCCTGAAACGCTGCTTCTCCGACTCGGACAGCGACTTCCACTGCTGTGCCATGGTACGGAAAGCATCCTGATTCGTGGCCGAGTCACTATTCACCTGCGCGAAGCGCGCCTTGACGAAAAGGCAATACGGGCTCTTGCCGCGTCTGGGCTGCCGGTCATCATGAACCAGAACGGTGCGATTCTTCTTCAGTTTGCGCGAAAGGCGGCGACGTGCAAGATTGGCCGCGTAGATGGCTTCCGGTGGGAAGCCGTGGATCCAATCCTGGCGGCTCTGCTTGTTGATCGCCTGGTTTCTCACCGCCACCGATTCGAGGCGCTTTACAGACACAACAACTATTAGCGTTTTGATTTTCTCATCGCCGCCTCCTCCTCCTCGGAAAGATGACAGGAAAAGGTGACACATTCAGGGACGCAACATACCTCCTTCTCCGCTGCGGAAAGCTTGGAGAAATTCTCCGAAGTTTCCTTCATCTTATCCCCCAACGGGGCGGGCCCAGGTTTGACATTTTCCGCGACAAAGACATTCCATGCGGATTCCGGACGCATAACGGGACCCTTGAGCAAAGCCAGTTTCTTGATCTCCTTCAACTCTGCCTTTTCCTTCTCTTCGGGCGTCAGCTGCTTCTTTGGCTTCTTTGGCTTCTTGGCTGGCTTCTTCTTGACCACGCGCTTCTTCTTCTTAGTGACGGTTTTCTTCTTGGACGCAGGCTTCTTCTTGGCGGCGGGCTTCTTCTTGGTCGCCGCCGACTTCTTCTTGGTTGCCGCGGCAGTCGTCTTCTTGCCCTTGCTGCCTGTGGAGGAGGACGCGGCGGCGGTCTTTGTTGGCGAGAGCAACCGCGCCGAGACGATCAGGGTGCGTGCAGAGGCAGGCAAGAGGGCAGCGCCGGCGTGGCTTCCGGGCCCGCGGAGAAGCTGGGTGGTGAGAGTGAGCTGGGGTGCTGCACTTCTGTTGGGGAGCAGGGCTCGACGAGCTGCGGCTCTGCCGATTGCGGTCAACATTGCAGTTCAGTTCGCGTGGGCGTACTTGGTGTGTGTCTTTTTTTTTTTTTGGTTGTTGTTTGATCGTGGAGTTGGTTCCTCCGGTCGCGTGTCAATGTTTTGACGTCGTGTTGAGAAAAAGAAAAAAAAAAAAAGCCCGGTCGGCGCGTGGGTTTGGAAGGTTTAAGAAAGGGTGTCGCGCGCACTCAACCAGAGGGCACGAAAAGGGCACCACAAGGGCACCGCACCACAAGGGCAGGGGCGGCAAGTGAGGAGTCGTGTCGTGTCGTCTCCACTTCTTCTTGTTGTCGGGGCATCAGGAGCAGGAGCTATCCGAGCTTGCTTGCCAGGTGCGGACAGCTGCCGACACCCATTGCCACGGCCCACAGTGCCACACCAGACATGGTATGGATCAGTACTGGATACTTTACTTCGCGCCAATAATACGAGTTGTTGCAAGTCGTGGTACCTGATAAAGCTGTGATCACGCCAACACCCAATCAAGATCCGTCACAGCGCTTATGTAATCGACCCCAGTCGCCCGCTCCCCTTCCCGCCAGCCGACCTAGCCAGCCCCGGCAGGCTCCCATCGGAACGCGCGACCTTGCAGCAAGACCAGCAAGACCAGCAAGCCAGCCGTCAACCACAGCTCGCACTCTCACATCCCATCACCAGCTTGTTGGCCATCAGCCAGCGCATTCCTCCTTCCAAACCCACCGCCATTCTCGCCCGTTCTCGCCTCTTCTCGTCTTCCCCAGTCGGCCACCATCCAGCTTTGTTTCAGCAATCTCCCCTCCACGTCTCTCCCCTCCACTACTCACATTTCACCAGCCATGGACCACCGGCCACAGGCCTGGGGCAGAGTACGTTTCAACCACCGCCTCCCGTCCATCTCCAGAAAAGTCACACACACACACTTCCCCCCAAAAAGAACGAAGGAAAGAAACGAAATGACAAAAAACAAAGCTAACATCTCTCCCCTTTGTAGCCCAGAGACGATGTCTACGGAGCCTATGATGCGTCATACATGCAGAACAACGCCCCCACGGCACACACGCAGCAGCCCATCGTCACAGGAACATCCGTCGTGGCCATGAAATTCAAGGATGGCGTCGTCATAGCCGCCGACAATCTTGGTATGGCCCCTTTCCTCCCAACGCCTTCAAGAGGAAGAAGAAAACGAACACACACACACACACACACAAAAAGTACTTACACTGGGCCCTCCCTCCCTCCAAAACAGCATCATACGGCTCCCTCGCCCGCTTCACCAACGTCAAGCGTCTCCGCCCCTTTGCCAACGCCTCCGTCGTCGGCTTCAGCGGCGACATCTCCGACATGCAGTACCTGGATCGACATCTCACCGACCTCGCCCTCACCGAGGCCTACGACTCCCCCGACTCGGCCCGCCTCAGCGCCGCCAACCTCCATCGTTATCTCTCCAAACTGCTCTACCGCCGCCGCTCAAAGTTCGACCCCCTCTGGAACCACATCCTCGTGGCCGGTCTCGACGACCAGGGCGCCCCCTTCCTCGCCGCCGCCGATCTCCTGGGCACCACCTACTCCTCCCCCAGCCTGGCAACCGGTTTCGGCGCCATGCTGGCCCAGCCCATCATGCGCCGCTACGCACCCGACGAGGAATCCGCCGCGAAACTCACCCGCGACGAGGCCGTCAACGTCATCAAGGAGTGCATGAAGGTTCTGTTCTACAGAGATGCCAGGAGCTTGGACAGCTATTCCTTGGCCGTCGTGACCAAGGATGGTGTGGAGATGAGGGAAAATGAGAAGCTGGAGAATCAGAGCTGGGCTTTTGCCGAGATAATCAAGGGCTATGGAACGCAAACAGTGTAGACTATTTTTTTTTTTGTTTTTTTTTTTCCCTTTTCTAGCATATAAACTTGTAACAGGGCCTTCTCGTATTCACCAATCCATCACCCGCCATCCGCCATCCGCCATTCCCCATCCACAACTCACCTCACTGGGCGTGACGTTGAGAACAGACCAGGTGCTTGCGGCTCCTTTTCTGGGACATTGCTTCGTCACGGCATGCGTCACATGCAGCATCTGCTTACACGGAAATTTAAAGCTTCGGCATTCATCTGCTACGTGTTTGTGACTTTGCGAGCTGAGGGGGAGGGGGGTGGAAAAAAGACAAAAGACAAAAAAAAAAAAAAAAAAAAGGAAAAAAAGACAGAGACAAACAAAGGGCTTGGTAGTAGGCTTATTTATTACCCCCGTCAACGAACCCACCGACCTCATTCACCCCCTGGGGGGCTTTCATTACCAAATTGCAGGCAATCTCTGCAATCCAAAATCGCTATTCAGTCCCAACAACAGCACAATGAAAAAAACAGAAACACAAAAGCCAAATGAGCAGAAGAAAAAAAAGAACAAAAACTCCCGTTCCCGATCCAATATAACCGCTGCCGAGGACTGGCACCTGCAGTCGCCATACCATGCCTTTCTTTTTTATATGTATAGCCCAACAGACAAATATAGTTCCAGACGCATCCACATGTGAATGACATCTTAATGACAGCCAAATCATTGATGATACGTCTCACGAGACACATCAGTATAAGCCAGTGCACAGACAGCTTTTTATGGCCGGGACTGCTCTACTCGACAGTGACAGACTTGGCCAGGTTACGAGGGAAATCCACATTAAGGCCCTCGAGCACAGCAAGCCAGTACGCAATCAGTTGCAAGGGAACGACATTAAGCAGGCCCTGCAGACAGTCAACCGTTTTGGGGATTTCAATCTTCTGCGCCTCGGATGTCTTAAATTCGGGGTCGGCAGGATTACAAAGGACAATGGGCTTGCCACCACGAGCAATCACTATCACGAAGAATACACATTAGTAATTCCACCAGAACAGCTGCAGGCTTTTTTTTTTTTTTTTTTTTTTGGGTCGAGCGAAGAGGGCAAGGGTGGAAAACGTACCTTGCTGATATGCATTGAGCGACTTTTTGAAAATCTCATCACGGGTGAGAATCATGATGATCGGCATGTTCTCATCGACCAAAGCCAATACACCGTGCTTCAGCTCACCAGACATGACGGCCTCGCAGTGCAGATAAGATATTTCCTTGATCTTGAGAGCACCCTCCAGCGCAGTGGAGAATTGACTACCACGGCCAAGTACAAGTAGAGACTTCTGGTTCTTGAAGACCTTCTGGCACATCTCCTTGATGGGCTGGTCCAAATCCAGAATGGTCTTGATCTGACCGGAGATATTGGCCAACCCCTCCATGATTTCCTCCCGCCGGGCCTTCTTGGAAGCTCGGTCCTCACTAAGAGACAAAGCAAACATGACCATGGCGATGAATTGAGAGGTATAAGCCTTGGTGGAAGCAACACCAATCTCGGGACCCGCATTGACATGCACACCGCAGTGGGTGAGCAATGAAATAGATGAGCCAACAACGTTGACAACACCAACAGTCAATGCGCCGCGCTCCAGACAGTACCGGAGAGCCATCAGGGAGTCAGCAGTCTCACCAGACTGCGAAACAAATACGCACGTGTCGTCACGGAACACGGGAGCTTCTCTGTCAAGAAAGTCCGAGGCCAGCTCGACTGAAATGGGGATCTCAGCAAGTTCCTCAAAGATGCCACGGACCGCCATGCAAGAGTGATAACTGGTGCCGCAGGCAATGAAGATGATGCGTCGAGAACGGCGAATCGTAGAAATGTAGGATCGCAAACCACCCAGAGTGACGCTCTTCTCCTTAATGTCGAGACGACCACGCATGGTATTGACGACCGACTCGGGCTGTTCAAAAATCTCCTTTTGCATGAAGTGGTCAAATTTACCCTTCATAATCTCCTGGAGCTCCAGCTCCAACGTTTGAATAGCACGGACATTAGAGCTGCCGTCCGCCTTCTTCAATCTGTGGATGTTAAGGGAGCCCTCGTGAATATGCGCAATGTCATCGTCCTCAAGATACAAAACCTTCTTGGTATGCTCAACAATTGCGGATGGATCCGAGGACAGGAAGAACTCGGTGGGCATAGGCATGCCATCATCAGTCATAAAAGCGCGGGACTGCGAACGATGCAGAAGGGACTTGTCGGGGGCACCGAGCAAGTGGTGGGATGCTGCGAGGAAGCCGGTCACGTTCTTCTTGAGGGCAACGTTCTGAGAGGCAGCCTCGGCAGGCAAAGCAGTGTTATCCTCAGCGTACTCAACATCGACAAAGTCGACCTTCATGCGACGCTGAGTCTTGACACCAATGACGAGGGGAGAACCCTTTCGGGCTGCAATAACCTCGTGAGGGTAATGGACCGATTTGATCAACAACCCATACGCACCCTCGAGCTCCTGAATAACGGCTTTGGCCAGATCCGTGAAGCCGATCTGAGGGTGCTGATCGTAGATGTACTTGGTGAGCTTGGCGATGCACTCTGTGTCGGTCTCGGTCTCGAACTTGAAGCCCTTGGCCGCCAAAAGCGTCTTCAGCTCCTTGTAGTTGGTGATGATGCCGTTGTGTACAATGCTAAACTCCCAGGAGGGATCTGATCTATCGCGGACAAAGTCAGCCAGTTGAGCGGTAACATGCAAAAAGCGCCGAACAGGTAGCAGCCCAGATAAAATGCTTACCGGTGAGGATGACAGTTGATGGTAGAAGGAGGACCGTGGGTGGCCCATCTCGTGTGGGCAATGGCTGCATGTGAATCGAGGACCTTGTCCAGGTCGACTTTGGACTCGTCAATGAGCTTCTTCAGCTTGGCGACCTTGCCAACCTCTTTGAAAGCGAAGACCTCGTTCTTCTTATCGCCATCGATGGCAAGACCAGCGGAGTCATATCCACGGTATTCGAGCCGCGAGAGACCTGGTAGAATGAATGGCCAGTGTCAGTGTCAGTGTTTTTTTTTTTTTTTTTTTTTTTGCGCCTCAGGAGTAGGGGTGGTGGCGGAGAAAGGGGGGGAAATGGTCAAGTCATCAGCCCGCTCACCATT
>SRPV01000717.1:0-14961 GCA_018360135.1 Claviceps sorghi | reverse complement strand
AAAACAAGATGACTGACCTGTCCTTGTCGCCATGCAGATGCCACAACCTTCCCTGATTATCACTGCTTTGCATCCAACCAAACCGGCAATACTGTATTTCTCTGCTTGGCTCTCGTCCTCCCTCGGCTCGACGGCGAAATGTTCATCACGGCAAACATCGGCATGGCACTCGGGGTGTTCTTGGGGGCAGGTTGGCTGACGGGCCAGCTCAGCCACTTGATCGGTCCGCGAAAGCGATGGTGGCTTATGCTGTGCAATCTGATCCAGTCCGCCTGCGTCCTGGCGGCGGCGGCAGTTCAATATCGGCGTGGCATCGCGTGGCAGGGCCCCGAAGCACTGGCTGTTATTGGACTACTCGCATTCGCAGCCGGCAGCCAGGTGGTGCAGTCGCGGAGCTTTTCCATGACGGAAATCAGTACCGCCATGGCCACCGCCGCCTGGATAGACCTCCTGATGGATGAGAAGCTTTTCGCGACCAGGAACCGACCCCGGGGCAGGCGGATCGCATTTCTTTTGTCTTTGGTCGTTGGATCCCTGGTCGGTGCCGTCATCTACAGAGAGGTGGGCTCTCCGACTGCTCTCGCGGTTTCGGGAGGTGGCAAGCTCCTTATCACCGTGTCGTATTCTTTTTCTCCCGGGGAAGGGCGTGGCAAGAATCCAAGTCCAGTGTGACGGTATTGGTTCGACGGCGAATGGAGCTGGTTGTCTACGTAGCATAGCCGGCGAGATACCACGAATGTTCGAATGAAGCCCGGTAGTGAGAAAGCCAGCTGGGCCACATGGTGATGAAGTACATGCATTGGCTCAGTTCTTCAGGTTTTCGTGACGACGATGAAGCCGAGGCGTGTATCCTGATGCAGTTGCTCTGTTGAACGCTGGGCCAAAAGGAGGATGCACATTCTCTGGCATGTGCCGCTGCTATTTTCCTATAACATATCCTTTTGGACTTGGTTATGATGTCCGCGGCAAAGTGCTGAGAACCCTCCACCCCTCACAGGAGAGACAGTAGAGGTAGATAGGAGCGCACATCAGCAGAGCATGTGCACCTCCTTTTTGGCTGATCGCAACAGTCATCATCAAGCCTTGTCCCCGAGTACGAGGCTCGCTTGAGAGAGCTCCATGCACAAGATCTGACGAACTCGATTTTCATTAGCCACCATGGCAGCGTGGTCCCTATTTTGATCGAGGACACCTCCAAGATTACCACTTCGAGCACGACTTGTCTGTCGAGGAAAGAAGAGAAGTCCTGATACATCATGCCTCTCCCCGAGGATAAGCGTAGACTACACGTTTCCCCGGCCACAGTGACCGCCTTTTCCGAGTTTCAAAGCAGCTTCGACGTCTTTTCCGACTCTTTACTCGTCATTTCGTACTCTGCTTTATCTTGTCTTGCCTTCAAAAGGATTCAATCTGCGAACAAGCCACAGCTACCTACAATTCATGATACAACAACAACAGTCTTGGAAACCCCACCATCCCCCCAGAGCCCAACCAGAGCCATGGCAAAACCCACAGCAGCAAGACCCGTGCGAGCAAGATAACCTCTCGAGAGCGATTCAACCTGGGCCCTGACCTCTTCCCCATTCACCTCCTCCATCTCTTCCTCGCTGGCCGCTTCGCTTTGCACGTCTCCCAGCACCTCGTAGCTCGCTTCCATCCGGACCCGAGGAAAAGAAGGCTTCCCGGCTTTCGGAGCAGCAGCAGCGACAGGACGGAACCCGGGCTGTGGCAAAAGTCGGGGCACGAGCATCGACAGCGCAGCGAGAGCCGAGGTATACAGCAGATAGGGGTGGCGGACTCGACGAGGCGAGAGGACGAAGGAGAGGAGGAGCGGGGCCGAGGCCAGAGAAGTCAGCGTGAGGAGAGGCGTGTCGAGGCTCTTGGTCAGAGAGGCGATGGCCTGGGAAGCCGATGTCGAGGACGGGAGACGGAGGAGCGACGGAAGGGTGAGGCTGGAGACGGTGTAGGAGACGCCCTGTTGGAATGATTGGTAGCATTAGCTAATGAGGTTTTCTCTCGATTTTTTTCCCTGTTTCCTCCCACTCTCATGACGTATTTCTGGTTCATGCCGGCAAAGGCCGCCGTTGGTCTGACCGGGCTGTTGATGAGGGTGAGGCACCAGACGACGCGGACGACTTTCCCGGATACTCCCCCGGTGACAGCCGGACGGTGCGGAACTTGAGGCCTGTCGTTGAAGGCGCCGCAAAAGGAAAAGGAAACGTACCGTCAGCAAACCCAACGACACGGTCCCCACGAACTTGAGGGCCGAGACTGCCCTTGCGCCGGCGCAGACCATGGTATTTTCTTGATGATTTTCCGTTTTCCCTTTTTTTTTTTTTTTTTTCGGACGTCTGAGAGATTTACAGCGCCCGACGATGCGGGAAATGGGTGGCTTTTTGCGTGCAGGAAGACGAGAGCGGCATGTAGGAGGGAGGGTTGCTCCGTCTCGTGTCCAATCTGATCTGGTCCAGTCTGGTCTGGTGATGCGCGGCCCCGAGGCAGGCAGTATTACGTCAAGACGTGCGCCCACCGCCCACGTGTCTGATTGGCCATGCTCGCTGCCCGACGGTCCCACATGCAGCGCAAGCTCTTTTCCACACCTCCCGCTCGGTTCTTTTTTTTTTCTCTCGCTCTTCTTTCCAACACAGCATCTTGAGAAATGTAAGTGTACTTCTCGTGCCACGAACCCAGTCCCACGAACCCAGTCCCCGCCCATCTTTCCTTGCACGCCCTTTCAAAGCACACAAACACGGACGTCACGGGAACCTTTTTTCTTTTACCCTTGTTTCCACCGTGTCTTTGTGCGCCGTCTTCGCACCCCTCACAATCTCGAAATGATGAAAGCATCGAATTTCAACCCTCCAAAATAATCTTAGGAAGAGCCGTCTGAGACACCCCCCGGATCAGATTGCCTTTGTGTATTATTTATCCTCAAGGCAGGACGTTCCCTCGGCCCGTGTCCAGCTCTTGTTCCACGGCGAGTCCTTTCCGATCCCGCCACTACTTCAAACTGGTTCACCCTTTTTTTCCCCAAATGCATCGTCACATGTGTTGGGGGTGAACTGGGGTGGTGAGGATCCTCGTTTGTCTGGGACGGGCTGGACTTGGGTGGGGGGAGTGGTGCTTATAACTTGGGTTTCTGAAAGAGATTTGTTTTTTGCCCCCCCTTTATATCCATGGCTTCGTGCTGGCGTTTACGCTCCGTCTTTTCCTTCAAGGCGGGGCTTTTTCTTTTTCGACGACAGGCATTGGATGTGCTAACTCTTGGGTTTCTTTTGTGCTTTGAAAGGGAGCGGATATTCGCCAATGCTTGGCTTGGGCGTCTGAGGACGGGTTGACTTCGGCGTTTGGGCGGGTTTTGGATGTCAGGGCTTGGGAGGCATAAGTCGCGTCGCTTTTGCGAGGAAATGTTCTGTGGTATCTGCTCGGTCATGTCTCGACTGTTGGTGGACGTCGGGGTCCGTCTAGTCCGTCTGGAGCTGATACTCTCTCCCGGTGATATCTCTTTACCGGCAGAGAATTATTCACACATCAGTAAAGCCGGATAACAGACTACAGACGATGCAAAGGATAGATGATTAAAATCCGCAACAGTTATAGCTCCTAGATGAATAAGACACACGACATGCAGACTTGCGTTTGCACACGCCGTGTTTCGTCTCAATTTTCATCCCCGCCAGAATGCCGCCTCCTTTACAGCCGCACAGCCATCCAAGGCGAGCAAAATTCTTGAATTCCTTCCCCTCTCCCACCGCAAGCAACGCGCTCGAAAAGCCCAGCTCCTCCCACCGTACTCGCTCCCCTATAGAGAAAAAGAAAAAGAAAAAGAAAAAGAAAAAGAAAAAGAAAAAGAAGCCGTGACACGGTACTAAACTCTGCGAGCCGAGCCCGTCATGAATCATGCCGGGCATAATGAACGGCGGAGCACAAAGCATCACGGCCGTCAACCGAATGCCGCAGACCCCAAAATGTCCCTCTTTCTCCTTCCAGTTTTATCTCGTATGCATTTCCTACACACGCGAATTCCATGGCAGACGCAAACACAAACGCTCCTCCGCCAAGCAAAATAACGCCTGCCCTGTTCTATTTTCAAAACTTTTGCCCTGGAAGAAGGGCACAAAAATGTGGAAAAAACGAAATCTTTTTGCGACTCCTAATCCATCAGGTAGCCACTTTAGAAAACGGCGAATTTCCCTCGTTAAATCAGTTATCCGTTCAACGACAACAGAGTCATTCATCACTGTCGCTGTCCAGAATCTGCCGTCTTCCACGAGCAGCGCGTTTTGTACTTGCATCGTCTGGGTCTGGATTGGAGCCCGAGATACCAGAGGAGTCCTTTTCATCCGCGCCGGGACGCTTGGTTGTTGGTCTTCCCATCAGAGTGTCTAGGTCGGGTATGTCGTCGCTTTCCTGGGTCGCAGAGAAGCGTGTAGGGACGTAGAAAGGCCGGCTGACCACTGCGTTTGACGCCGGCTTTGGCGTCATGTGCCCGGGTGAGGCTGTCCTTGGTGATGTTGGCAGCGAGTCACGCATCATGCTTGAAGTGGCTTGGGTGTCTGCTACCACGAAGTCTAGCAGATCTGCGCCGTCGTCTATGCCACTGCTCTCCATGGCGTCGCTGTCTCGCTCGCAATCATCTCCTATGTCGTAACTGGTGATGCCGTCGCCTCCTGCTTTCGATATTGCCCTTGACTTTTTCCGCTTGCCTTTTGTCTTTTTACGGTTTCTATACGTTTGGTCTCGGTGGAAATGCGGTGCTTGGTCATTGTCGTCGTCGTCGTCGTCGACATCATCATCATTATCATCATCACTTCTTCCATCATCAGAACTGGCGTCTGCCTCTTCTGGCCGCGACACTGCTGCGTTTGAGACTGCCATCGTCTTTCTTCTCTTGGTTTGACGTCCTGTCGATGCGATCGATGTTTCTCGCCTCTTGGCCATGCGGGAGCCGCATTCTTCGTCGTCGCCCTCCGATCCTTCTCCATCGGATTCGAAAAATGGTCTGACGGGTATGTCTCTAAAGGAATTATTGTCGGAGGAGAAATCGTGCTGTCCGTCCAATCGACTTGAGTCCCTGGCTATTTTGGCCAGCAGCTTCACGATGCGCTCAGTCTGAGTGCCGTGTTTTAGATCAACGACTGGCCGGAGCTGTCTCTGGAGAAGGGGGAATGCAGACATGCTGGGCATATCTGTCTCCTCAACCACACTATGGTTGAATGGTAGATCGCGATATGTTCGGTCGAGCTCTTTAAGCTCCTCACTAGACAATACGACCGCATTCAGGTCTGGAATATCCTCGACGTCATCTAGCTCAGGATTTCGTGCCGGCTTCGCTCGCTTCAACTTGGTACCACCGCCGTTCATGTAGTGCGATAGTGTTTGGAACCCTGTTTCGACACCGTCAGGCATATGGAACTTCTTGGGAGGCTTCTTCTTCCCTGCTAGTCCGGCGCGACGTTTCTTCGGTTCCGGCAGAGACGAATTCTGTGTATTTTCAAAAGGAATCTCGACATGTCTTTTGTCCACCTCGGGTCGAATGTCCCTGGGGACGATTCTGCTTGACAAGTCAAACCGGAAATTAAAACGACTCCCCTCGCAGATGAGCTTCTGCATCTTCTCGTAGCTGTCCTTGGATTTGGCAAATTGGTCTTCCTCCTTGCCTCTCATCAGGAGCAGAACAATGTTTCCCGCTCGTTTGCGCCCTGTCCGCCCCATTCTCTGCAGCATCCGGATCGGTGACGCGGACGAATCGTAACAGACAATCAAATCCACCTGTCCAATGTCTAAGCCTTCTTCACCAATAGATGTAGCCACTAAGATATTGAATTCCCCCTTCTTGAACCTATCAATGGTCTGAATCTGCTGTGCCTGTTTCATCCCTTCGCCTCGCTTGCCGTCAGCTTGGCCGACAAAGACGCTAGCCTTGAGCAGCGGCTGATGCTTGTTGAGCTCACGAACAATGTCTTCGGCTGAGTCGCGATACTCGCTAAAGACGATGACCCGTGTAGCTGATCCTTCTCCCCGGTCCATGAAGTGATTGAGGACGCAATCTGCTAGTGCCGTGAGCTTCGGATGCCCCACAAAGCCATCTATTTTGAGCCAGCCTGAGATCTTGTCCATCATCTTTTGAAAGGCGGCGTGCTCGACGATCTGGCGCTTGTACTTCGATCCCTTCTCGCCGCGTCCTTCTTGTTCGCTTCGAAAGTCGACCATGTTGTCGTAGAAAGGTTTGATCCCATGGAAGTTGAGCAGCTTGATAGAGTGTGCAAGGCTGGTAAGAACGCTAAAGATGGCTCTCATCATGAATTGAACGCCCTGGTTCGCATGCCGTCCTCTTGTGCCAAACCATTCTTTTTGGGCCTGCATCAGCCCATATGTTGTCATGGCCATGGGATTTCGGCCGTAGTAGATGTTCTGGGAGCTGAGCTTGTCCATCAGAGGCTTCAACGCCTGTGTGAACAGCTCGCTTATGAGATTCATCTCATCCGAGGGATCTAAAACCACTTGTTTGGTGTTTCGGTCATGAACGTACTGTCGAATGTCGAGAGACTCCTCTGTTCGAATCTCGCAATGTGATATTCCCAGATTGTCAATGACTTCCTGTACCGTCTCTACTTTTGACCCGGGAGTGGCGGTCAGCGCTAGGATGCGAAAGCTGTTGGAAAAACGCCTGATGAGTTTGACCACCTTTGCGTATGCATACTCTCCCACAGCCCGATGTGCCTCGTCAACGACGATGAGGGCAATGCTTTTGGGGTCTGCATAGCCATGAGATACGTCGTTGAGCAAAGTTTGCGGTGTCATGAAAAAGACGCGCTTTGTCTCCCATTCGTCAACCCGCAGCGCCGGGGGGATATCTCCAGTTAGCAGCGTCGTGTCGGACCGAGGAATGCCAACAATATTGTAGCATGCATCGACCTGTTGAGCAACCAAGGGTTTGGTCGGAGCCACAAACACAATCTTTGCCGACCTCGTCCATCGATAAAAGTTAAGCATGACCGTTGCGGCGATAAAGGTCTTTCCAAGACCGGTCGGCAATGCGACCAAAGTATTATTGAACAGGCTGTTCTTGACAATGCTAAACTGATAATCTCGAATGGCACCCAAGTTTGTTGGAAAGACCCACGTTTGCATCGCCTCTTTATCCATCTCGTGATGACTGGCCTCTTCTCTCGGCATGTCGGCTCTGTAAACCCTTTGGCTAGGATTATGTGTCAATGAAGGCGTCTCCTCCTGGGCTACAGTGCCCCAAAGAGTCGTTTGGCGAAAACTAGCGGAGCCGGTTCTAGCAAGACCATTGCGCTGCCGCGGACCGTTTGTTGTATCTCCAGATCTCGATGGTCCCGATGGTCCCGATGGTCCAGCTTCTCCTCTCGCTGTACCAGAGCCATTGAATTCTGGCTCCGGCGATGAGAAGGCATCGGAGGGCAAGTCTTCAAGTACCTCTGCTGCTGCCGACAAGGAATCTGGTTTTCTCCGCTGTTGAGATTCGCGAGGAATGGTGTTTGAAGACGACTGAGCCCTGACGGACGAAGATGTCTGGTTCAATGCCTCAAATAGATCTTCATCTGCAATGTCATCGCTAAAGTCATCGTCATCCATGGCAAACTTGGCGTGGGTTGCAGCTTGGATCGATAATAGCGTGTCGCCCCTCCTTCGTCTGCGCGTTTGTGTCGGGCAAGTATTTTCTTCAAAACAGAGGCGCTATGATTTGCGCATAGTGTATGATGTGTTGGTTGGCTCATTCGCTTTCGCTCCAATAAGGCACTCGTGCTCCCCAAGTTGATGGAGGTTGCTTCATGTCTGGTGCTTTACGCGCCTGGTTTGCCACACGAGGGGCCACACGAGTCCCGGAGCCCCACGGCGAGTCGACGACAGAACGCGAAATGGATGCCGTATCACGTGATGCCCGACACCTGTCTGTCTGGGTGTATCATGTATCATGTATCATGTGCATCAGCCACACCACAGCAGAGAAAGAGCCCTTTGTGATTGGAAGCCTGCAATGCGCGAGTCGGCCACGTCCCTTTTGATTACTTACCATGGATAAGGAATGATGAATGAAAATGAAAGTGGACATGCTGCGGCCTCATTTGTGCTGCGACGATTCACAGTTAGATCTGATGTCAAAGGGTTTTAGTCAGCCTGACCAGACCGGCGGGCGCCTTTGTGAATGGAGCCGGAAAAAAGTGGATCCCGCTGGACGTCATCTTAGCAAGTCTTCTTTCTTCAAACTCTGCCCTCCTTGTTAATCACACCTGCATCAACACTACATTTTTTTTTTCGATCGTGAAATCTCAATCGCAATCGTCAAACGAATCGCCCGTCCCAGTCGAATCGCGGCTTCTTTGGAGAGAAAGTCCAGACAACCGCGGTTGCTGGCAACACTCGTCCGTAGTGGGGCTAAAAGCCGTCAACTCTCTTCGACCCGATCACGCTGGTCTTTGTCTTGTCAACCCTTCGCCCTCGTTTCCGAAACACTCCTCCTTTCTCAAGTCTCTTTCCTTCGGTGGTTCTTTCAATACATTAAGTCTGGGGAAATCTTCTATCCCCAACTCTACATTAATAACAACTCAAACGAGAAAAAAAAAAGAAGAAGAAGAAAAGCAAAGAAAAGAAGAAGAAAAAAAAAGAAACAATCTCGGCCAGGAAGTTATCGAGACGCGCCTCCACCCACGATAACCGAGACGATTAAAGGAAACATATACCAAATACCACTCCAATTTTCCTAGTCTCCTGAGCTGAGAAAACGCGCGCGTCACCCGACAAACCACCTTTCATCTCACTATCATGGCACCACAAGGTCCCCGTTCTTCTGTGGCCCAGCGGGCTAACAGGGGTGCCACCTCGGGAGCCAAAACCACCACGAGAGGGGGGATACACAAGAAAAGGGCGGGGGGGTCCAGGACTGACATGGATGGCGATCTTGTCATGGACGCTGTCGGCAAGCGAGCCGCAAAAGTTGCAGCCAGCGAGGCAAGAGGATCCAGGTCAAACTCCGCGAGAGCCGGTCCCAAAAATAATTCACGTGGGGTCTCAACGGCAGCACAGACAGTTCTGAAACATTTGAAGGGCAACGACTCTTCCGGCTTGGCCTCGCGTGGTTCGGCGGCCATCACTGGACGAGACAACAGAGCCAGAGGCAATTTGTCCTTTCTACGCGTCCATGGACTAAAGCAGAGTAAAGCGGCCAGCAACCGTGATGGTGGTCTTAGTGATTTGCTGGCCTTCTTGGAAAGGAAAGCCACATCATTCAAGTCCTCAACCGCTAAACAAAGTCGATCAGTTATGATCAAGAAGGTATGTCGGTCATTAACGTAAAGAGATCCAGGGGCGTCACCGTATTACGAATACGCCAAAAGTGGTTGCACAACTGCGGCATCGAAAACATTATTTTCATCACCGCAAAGAAGCTCGTCTCTCGCCTGCCTAAGATGCGTCTTTTCTATACCATGGCTCGCCCCGGTTATGAGTATCTCTGAACTTTCCCTCCTTTGCTTTCTCGCTAACATTCGCAGTCACATATGGTGGGTGATTACGTTTTCATAGGGGCGTCCAAGGAAGACGCAGACGAAATCATAAAACTCAACACATTCACCTTTGCCGGGACTCAGCTGGAAATTGTCGAGTCCAATGAGGATCTCACTTACCAAAGCAAGGCAACCGAATCGCAGGAAACCCAAGAGCTCAGAGCCAAGTTGCAATCTATTTTAAGCCAGCGTTATCTTGGTGCTAATAAGCTCTTGAAGCTTGATGCGCTCGCTTCCGATGCCGAACTTGTGACTCTAGGCATGTTTGAAACTCGAGAGCGGGCGTTGAAGACGTTCAAGGGGCTAATGGCGATCTGCGACGGCTTATTCAAGACCGCCATGGAGAAACGAGAGGCCATCGAGAGCATCAGCTTGGCCGGCAACAGCATTGACGATGTCACCCAAGTAGAATCAGTCGCTACGACATTCCCAGACTTGAAAAACCTCGACTTGAGCGGCAATCAAATAGCCAACATACAAGCCTTTGAAAAATGGAAGGGCAAGTTCAGGTCCCTCGAGACGATATACATGTCGGGAAACCCCATCGAGATTGCGGAACCGGACTACACGTCAGCACTACTGCAGTGGTTTCCGAGACTACAGGATGTCAACGGGACGCAGCTGCGCACTCCGCAGCAGATTGCAGAGCAAGAAGCTGCTTCGAAGCCCAAGCCCATACCTCAGAACGGGCCGGACTTCCGCGACGTCAACGGCATAGGCGAGAACTTTCTCTTGGAATTCTTTAGCGCGTATGACGGCGATCGGCAGGGCTTGGCCTCGAGGTTTTACGACAACGACAGCCAATTCTCTTTGGCCATTGACACCCGGTCGGTACGAGACATTGACGCGCCGGCGCCGATGCCCTGGGCTGCATACATCAAGTTTTCCCGAAATCTTGTCAAAATCACGCATCAGGCCGCCCGGGTGCAGCGATTGTTCAAGGGGGCAAGCACCATTCAGGAGCTATGGAAGGCCCTGCCGCCCACCAAGCACCCCAACATCAAGGACGAGCTCAGCAAATACATTATGGACTGCCATCCTCTTCCCGGTCTAGCCGATCCCAGCGGTCAGAGTGCCGTGGGTGTGGATGGCCTCATCATCTGTGTTCACGGAGAGTTTGAGGAGTACGATGAAAAAACAGCGGCGGTCGGAAAACGGAGCTTTTCCCGCACATTCGTCCTGGGACCTGGTCAACCAGGAAAAGGCACCATCAGGGTCGTCAGTGATCAATTGTCGTTGAGGGCCTTTAGTACATTGCCAAACGTTTTTGTTGCACCGACGCACGCCCCAGGCAGTGCAGATGTTCAGCATCAGCACCAAACAATGCTTGCCGAGCTCTGCAGGCAAACCGGCATGGTGCCACAGTATTCCGAGATGTGCTTGTCACAGGTCGGGTGGGAATTCGACAAGGCTCTGGTAATCTTCAACGAGAAGAAGGTAGGTCATCCTCCACAAGGAGACGAGACAGATAAGAGAGATGCTGACTGCGACACGGCAGGCACAATTACCTCCCGAGGCGTTTGCAACCCCGCCGCAGTAAGATGGCGTTAGCAGTGTAGGCGGCGTCAGTACAAGGCGGCCGACCCGACGGCTCGACGACTACGGATGGACATTTTGCATGTTTAGAAATGGATGGGAGAAAAGGACTGTTCTCTGCATAACATAGAAATACCCCCCCCCCCCAAAAAAAAAAAAAAATACCCAGTGGAACCGATAAAAAAAGGAGAAAGAAGAAGAAAGAAAAAAAGCAAATTGTAAAATCCCCCATCGGTGTATGTCAACAGATGGAATTCCCCCACAAATGATTGAGCATGATGGTCGGAGTTTGGGTGTCACGGGGCAAGCGTCCGTGGGTTCCACGATGAGTTTTCTTTTTTCTTTTTTCTTCTTTTCTTGACAAAATGGTAGCATTGAACGCATGTATGTCTCCTATGGACGGCGCATGTGTGCACAAGTCTTGTAATGGAGGTTTACTTGTTGGCACATGCACATGGCGCAGTTGTAGGCGCGAGATGGTGTCGGTTCCTGAGGCGGCAGACACTTTGGCAGCCCTCGCGAGCAACGAGCCGCGGTGGCCTTGTCGGGACACGCCTACGTGGACCTAGCTGGTGTTTTGGACTGTGCCGATACGGCTCATGGACAAGCAGATAGGATTCGGTAGTGGTAATACTGAACCGGTTGATTATCCGCCCAGGCACCAACCAGCTTGCAATGTGCCTGAAGCAAGCTCCCAACTCCAGTGCAAGACATTTTCCTTTTTTTTTCCCCCCCCAGAGGCCCTTGTGCTCGGTCGTGGCATGGCGGATTCTGCTGTGTACTCAGGACCGCGGCCGTGAAGCCGGAAACAGACGGGCTTCGTTATTTCCAGCCCACGGGGGCCGTGGACACAAAGACCGGGTGCGACAAGGGCGGGAAAGTCGTACATACATATGCGCTTGAAGCACGGGGGGTTTTCGTCTTGGCGGTGGCCGGGTCAGGGACTGATTATCGGGTTGCCGCTTCGGACGGAGCCCACGTTTGTTGGTACGAGCACACGGCAGCGGGCTGCCGGCATCGTAAATGTCATTGTGTGTACTCACTCTTGCTGCACGCGCTTGCACGCATGGCCGTGAGACGGGATCGTGCATGCCATTGCAATGGTTTTCCGTAGCGTTGGCTGGTATATTTATTTACTACTAGTATACTCGGCTGACGAGAGCCGCAGCAGGAAGCAGAGCGCAAGCAGCACGGAGCGGACGACGAGCGGCCGAGCGGCCGAGCGGCCCCGACGCCGCCCCGGCACCCACGTGTAGACTGGACAACATGGGAAGCAACATTGGACCTTGGCGCCGCGGCCGGGAGCCAGATGTGCAGAGATTCCCTCGTGTTGACGGCGTCGACCTTGCTTCGAGATCGGGGGATCTGGGAAGACGTGATGCGAGGTGGAGCAGCGTGGAGATCTGTTTCCAGGTGACGACCAGTCGAGGGGATGCACCAGACATGCTGGGGCCATGTGCGCTGCTTGCACATGTGCGCTGCTGTTGCTCTCTACTTTTTTTCCTCTTTTCTTTTCTTTTCTTTTCTTTTTCTTTTCTATTCCTCTTATTTTTTCCTCTTTTTCTTTTTCTTCTCTTTTTCCTTTTTACTCTTTTACTCTTTTTTTCTTTTATCTTTTTCTTTTTTCTCTTCTTTTTTCTTTTTTCTCTTCTTTTTTCTTTTTTCTTTCTTTTTTCTTTTCTTTTCTTTTCTTCCTTTTTCCCACCCTTCCTTTTCCATTTCTTTCTTTTTATATCACGTCACGTCATTTTCCTTCCTTTTTAAACTCCCATCGAGATCGGGACATGGCAATGCACGTGCGCCGCTAGAGCCAACGCCTTCCTTTAAACCTTGTTCTTTTAATAGGAAACAAAGACTAAGGCGCGTGCGCGGGTTGTCAACGCGCTTTTGGTGGAAAAAATCAAAAATAAAAAAAATTCACCTACCCACCTCCTTACTCAAGTACACAAGTACTAAAACGGGGGAGAACAACGCACTCAGTTTCTAGCCATTGTACCAGACTTGTGTCACGGCACGAGCGGGGCCGGGAACTCGTGGACGGGAAGAAAAGCATAAAAGGTTCTGGTTCCAACTGATCACCGGGGCCTGCTGCAATCCATCCCGAAACCCTTACAGCCTAGATCCCTCTCCTCACATCGCACAGTCTGGAGGCTGGGATCGCGGCGGGTGCGATGAGAGAAAAGAGGGGAAAGGCAGAGAAGAGAACAAACGGAATAGAAAAGGGGGCGGGGCTGGGCGTCCGGCGCAGGGCACCTCAAGTAGGTACTCAAAGTAGGTAGGCAGGTAGGTACCTAGAGGTACCTACCTGCCTTGGTACTTACTTAAGTACCTACTACCTACCTCTAATACTTTACATACAAGTACGTTTCGTATGGGGACATTTCCTGTCTGCAGTCTGCCCGTGCGCCTTTTGGTTTTTCCCTCGACTCTCGGCAGCGTTCGGTTTCCGCCTGCTTTCTCTGCTCAACAGATTTTTTCTTCCGGAAAGCGGGTGGAATGGGCGTCATTCGTTCCTGAGTCAGACAGAAGGTCTGTCGAGGCTGCGTCAATTCCAACTTTGCACCCGCGGCCACTTGGGGAGTACCTGCCTGCGCACGGGCCGCGGCATGTTATTTTCAGCAGGACCGTCATTGTCGAGAACAAAGTTGACATTCAAGTCACAACAACGCGCCGTCCTGCGGACTAGATTTGTACTCAGGGAAGCGGTCATGGCGATGGACTGCACGCCTTGCAGACTCACCTGCAGTCGGTGTTTGGTTGATCATGTTGTATGTCGTATGTACATAGGTACAGTATATACATTAAGTAAGTACCTAGGTACTTAATACTTATGTAAGTATGCAAGTATGTATGTACACGTATGTACATGCACGCACAATGCGGATTGCGCACGGTTCATGGATGCAGCTGGCCAGTCGACTCTTGACTAGTTGCCGGCAGTGTTGCTGGCACTGACCGTCGAGTCAGTACCAAACCCATCGTGAGCCTGCTGTCGTGAGTGCATACATGTTGTCTTTCTTGCGTCTTGGGGGACTGCGACTGCGACTGCGCAAGGATGCTGTCGGCCCGTCAGACCGTCGCCGCATCGCTGCGCCGCCCGACTCAGCATGTTATCTGCCTGAATGCGCCCAGTCGTGTGTAGTCGAGGTTCAGAGTTGCTTGTCAGCCCCGTCTCCCGTCTCGTCAACGTCGGTCGGAAAAGTACCAGTCGCGGGTATGCTGTATGGTCGTGTACTTGCCAGACGCGTTTCAGCCGGCTAAGCAGTTTGGGCAGCAGTCTGGTCGGCAGTCTGGCAGCAGTCTGGGCCTGGCAGCACTGAGCAGCACTGAGCAGTCCCAGCTCAGCGGTGGAGCCGCCGGACCGGCTGGCATCAGGGGTTCGTGCGTCCATGTCGGCGTGACGACGCTGCTTTGGCCCCGGCACCGCCTGGCATCACATTGTAGTACAATGAAGGTGCAGTCCAGTCTGGTCTGCTCTGGCCTGGTGAGTGGCGGTGAAGCCAGCATTGAGGCATTTGCACGAGGGGAATTGAACTTCCAATGACTCTTCTGTCGTCCTACTGTCGACGCTGCATCTTGTTCTCACCACCGGTGCACCTGGTACTGCACGTACTGTCTGAGCAAGTTCCCCGGTGCGCGAGGACGAGAGGGGAGTGCTGGGACGCGAGGTGCTGTTTCGTCATGGGAAACCTCCAGGAGCCTCTAGTCGTGGCTTTGCGGCTCGTCACCGGGCTGGCATGCCCTTGATGCAACATCGTATACGCATGCTGATTGGGCTATCTGCAGGGAGGATCTGTTTATCCAGGGGTATGTGCAAGGGTGTCTGCGCGGGGGTTTTGCCCAGAGCCGTTGAATTCGTCTTGGATCAGGGCGATGAATTGGGGATGGCTGGGGG
>SRPV01000716.1:0-14974 GCA_018360135.1 Claviceps sorghi | reverse complement strand
CTTCCAAAAGAAGAAGAAGAAGAAGAAGAACAAGCCGAATATTCCGAATCCGCGACCTACACGACGATCACGGGTCGAAAAAAGAAAAGGAAAAAAAAAAAAAAAAAAAAAAAAAAAAAAAAAAAAAAAGACGCCGCCAACATTTCCGCTCTTCGTTTCTCAAGAGCTCTCTCTGCTCCGCTGCACCACCCATCCGCCCGCAGGTGCATCTGCGCAATGGCCACCCCCAAGCGCAAAGGGGACGAGTCGCTGCCCAACGGGCCCGAGACCAAGAAGCCAAAAGCCAACGGGTCCATTGCCTCCTTCTTCGTCGCGGCCCCCAAGGCTGCGCCCGCCGGCGACGCCGCGTCGAGCACGCCGTCGGCCGTCAAGTTCGACAAGAAGAAGTGGATGGGCGGGTTGACGGCGGAGCAGAGGAAGCTTTTGCAGCTGGAGATTGACACGCTGGACGAGAGCTGGCTGGCTCATCTCAAGGACGACATCACCTCCAAGGAGTTCTTGGAACTCAAGAGGTTTCTGGACAAGGAGACGAGTGCGGGGAAGAAGTGGTTTCCGCCCAGGGAGGACGTGTACTCCTGGTATGTGCCTGTCGATGACTTCTCCGGGGGATGAAAGCCGTCCCAGAGGGCGTCGTCGGAAGTTGCTTACATGTGGTGTCGCTCGTCAAGGTCCCGCCATACTCCTTTCCACAACGTCAAGGTCGTCATCGTCGGCCAAGATCCCTACCACAACGATAACCAGGCTCACGGCCTTGCGTTTTCCGTCCGACCTCCCACGCCGGCGCCCCCGTCCCTCAAGAACGTCTACATCGCCCTGAAGAAGGACTATCCCGCGTTCGTACCACCGCCCAATCGAGGCGGCCTCCTGACTCCGTGGGCCGATCGAGGTGTCCTCCTGCTCAACACGTGCCTCACGGTCCGAGCACACGAGGCCAACTCGCACTCGAATCGCGGCTGGGAGCGCTTCACCCAGAAGGTGATTGACCTCGTGGCCCAGAAGCGCACCCGTGGCGTCGTCTTCATGGCCTGGGGAACACCAGCCGGGAAGCGGGTGCAGAAAATCGACAAGCAGAGACACTTGATACTGCAGAGTGTGCACCCCAGCCCGTTGAGCGCGTCGAGGGGGTTTTTCGATTGTGGTCACTTCAAGACGGCCAACGCGTGGCTGTTCAAGAGATACGGCCGGGATGGAGAGATTGACTGGGCTCTGAGCCCTGCCTCTTCGACGAAAGCTACGCCTTCTCCTCTTGCTGCTGCTGCCGGCGCAGCCGGCGCAGAGACAGCGGCCAAGATTGCATCGAAAGCAGCGGTCCAGGAAACGAACGAATCGATCGACGATGCGGCCGCCGAGGAGCAGAAGACCCTGGAGCCTGCAGAGGATGTGGATTCTGAGGACGAGGCTGTGTTGGAGGAAGCTCTCCGACTAGCGGAAGAGAAGGTCAGCGAAGGATAGGGTATCCTGCATGCAAGGCCAAGGTATGAGAGGGCTGACGAGATGGCGGCTGACTGCAAAGCCGTTGACGTTGACGCTTTGTGGACACCAAATGCAATGTCAGGACGCGCCGAGCTATCTGCCCAAGCTCCCAACACAAAGGAGGCCTGACGAGCCTGGGCAGAGCATCTAATAGCCACAGCTGCATATGTATACCTGGATGTATGTAGATATGTTTGCGTGCACGGCATGCCGACTGTCGTCATGAACATGTATTTCACGTACGTGTTTCCCAGTCTGCACGAATGGCTACGCCTGCATATGCGTATATGTACGTGGTATGCCGACGGGAGTCCAGTCATGGAGATCCATTCCACGTATCGGTCTAGTCGGCGTGCGCGTACCTGCCTCCAGAGACTTGCGGCAAGGGCCGCAGCAGTCGGTTTCGACAGACGTCCGTTGGTAAGTAGGAAAGTGGCCGTAGACGACGAGTTTTATCCTTGATGCACAGCCAAGCATCGGTTGAACGCACAACGCACAGCAAACCGTGAGCGCATGAGACTCAGCATCGAGGGCCGAGGCGTTCATGCCCAATACCCAATCGGCCGCCGGCTGCTCCAGCGGGCCATGTCCAGCTCCGCAGACACAGTATGAGGTGGCAAATGCTTCCGGCGAATGCTGTCGAGGGCAATCCAATGCGCCGGTTGTGCGCCGTTGGTCTTGACCAGATCAGCAAGAATCAGTCAGGCGACATGGAGCGCCAGGACGTGTCCTGCGATGATGGCGTCGTCTCCCTACTGCGTGGCAGTCCTTGCAATGTTGGCCCTGGCGCCTTGAAGAAGGCCGTAAAGGCCACCGGGCCCACAGGCGGCGACGTGGCGGCGACGTGGCGGCGACCCGGACAGCAAAGGCGGCGGTGGCGGCAGGAGCACTGGCGGACGGGTTTTGAAATTGGATCCTCCACTCTCATCTGGCGTGGTGATACCGTCTGTGTATGTATGTACGTGTTTTGTCCTGTAGTGTCGTGCGAGCCGCACACACATAGATACATAGGTACATAGGACTCAGAGCCCGTGCTAGCGTTGTCGTGGCAAGGCGCAGGATATCCGAGTGGTGCCGGTGAAACAAGAGGGCGCTACGTGAGTGGCGGTTGTGTGCATGGACAACCGAATGGCATAGTGCATCGTCCCCAGCCGATGAGGCTGTTGCGTGCAGAGTAGAAGCGGACATGCAAGAGGCGAGGCGAAGAGCGAACCAGACCAGACTTGATATGGCGGCATCCGACGTTGACGTGAAGACGGGAAAGGGCTGGCAGGAGTCGCTGGGCAGTGGTCCCTGGTCTCTGGTCCCTGGTCTCTGGTCCCTGGTCCCTGGTCACTGGTCACTGGTCACTGGTCACTGGTGGCCCGTGGGCAGGCCCGGCGGGGACAGCCAGTGTCTGGCGCCAGGCGGAACTGGAGAGCCAGGCAGCGACCAATCATGCCCGAGAAGCATGCGGCCATGACTCCACCGACGCCGGCACTTTGGAGCGCCACGAGTTCCATTCGACTTGCGAGACGTGCGGCACGGGCTGGCCTGTGAAACATTGACATTGGCGCCGGCCAAGCCAGCCCTTTCGCGAACCCGCGCATTGTTCTCCCTGATAAACTACCTAGGTACCTTCCTACTTAGAAGCAAGCAGGTAGGTACCTACTTACTTGGAGACCGATCACTCTGGTCGGTGACTTGTCTATGATGATATTGATTCCCCCAACTTCCGCAGTCCGTACGGCATACGGCAGGCACCGTCAATCCAGCGTCGTTTGCGCCCAAATCCCCTTGCCCATCTGTTATCCAGAAACGCGCATCCTCGTCCCGGACGACACGTGTGGGCCTAGGCGGCGCACCGGGACGGAAGCCGGCCGGACCGTCTGAAAGTGCCTCCGATGAGCTCATGGACGAGCGCTAGCGATGCGCTTGTCTCCAGGCCGCAGGAACAGAAAGCGATGGGGGGTGGCTGTCCATCATGTCGGATTTCTTGCCCCTTCCATGTGCTCGCGGGCTCCTTTTCCTTGCGGCGCGTGGCAAACTCGCGCAGCCGTGCTTTGAGGTTGTGGAGGGCCGTTGTCGCGCGTACTTACCTGACGGTGGTTACGCGCAAGTAGGGACAAAGTAGATTTACGTAGCAAAGTACCGACCAAGGTACTTTATGGATACGACTACTAGCTTCCTACCTACTTCTTACTTTAGTACTTACTCAGGTACTGTACATAGGTCAGGTAGGTATCTGGCAGGCCGTGCGGCGTACTTGGGTTCAGCATCTCGAGGGGCGACAAGAGCGACAAGAGTGACCAGACGCTTGCACGTGCAAGACCAACGCGGGAGCGCAATTTACCCTTCAATACTTCCAATTCTGGTGTCCTCGGCGGCAGGTACCTGTTGGTGGCTGCCCCTCATTTGTCCACGCATCAATGTGTGGTCCAGCCCCAGCCGAATCCCTCTGCCCCTCTGCCCCTCTGCCCCTCTGCCTCTCTGCCCCTCTGCCCCTTAGCCCCTTAGCCCCAGCCGGCCGCACCTGCCTGTACCCCTGTTGCCCGCATGCGCCCATGTTTTAGGCACGCGGCCCCTGAGCGCGTACCATGACTCCATGAGAGCTGCCGGCGGGCGCCAGACCACGAAATGAGACGTCCAGCCCACTGGAGCTGATTGGAGCATGCTGGAGCATGCTGGAGCATGATTTCACCCGGGAAAGGCAGCCCTGAGCGGCGTGTAGCAAGCATGGGACCCGTCTGGTCTGCCTCAATGTTGGGTCTGGCGTCTGGTCTGGCGGGCTTTCCCCCTGCTGAGCTCTGATGCACTGTGCTGTGCTGTCTGGCCGGCTGGGGTCCACGTGTACCCGACTGCACCCGCCACTGCACTAGCATCCATCAATCAGACTTGGAAGCGCCAAGCGTCTGGTCTGGTGCTTGTCCAACCAGCCCAGAACCCGACTTTGTCTTCAAATCCTTTTTTTTTTTTTTTTTTTTTTTTTTTTTTTCTCTTTCGTTTCCCTCTTCTGCCCTTTCCCTTCTTCCCTTCTCACCTGCCACTCCTGCCACGCTGCGTCTCGAGCCCTCCGCGCTCTCTTCTTCTTCTTCTTCTTCTTCTTCTTCTTCATTCTTCTTCTTGTTCATCCTCTTCCTTACCCTCTTCTTCTTTCATTGCGCATCTGCGGCCGGTTTTGGTTCGCGACGTGCATGAGCCGTTGTCAGGTTGCAGGTTGCAGGCTGCTCCCCGTTGTCTCGTCTTCATTTGGCCATCCCGTGCGCCCAAACCTAATCCAAATCCAATTTGCTGCAGTCGCTCCTTGTGGCACCCCCGCATCACCACTTACACGTCGCAGAGCGAGTTTGAACCAATTGTCATCACACCAAGGCCACTAGCCGTCTGTTTCATTTCCGTATCCATCGGTCAGCGGACATGTTGCCTTGATTGTTCCTTCTCCCTCGACGTCTCCTGTCCCGCTGCTTGTCAGCACGTACGCACACGCGCACGCCCACGCGCACGCACATACACACGAACAAACACGAACAAACACGAACACATCCGTCGACACACGTACATACTATACGTTCACATACAAAAAAAAGACACATTCGTTCTCCTTGGGCGTCCATCCGAACGTCTGTTGCATTCTGCCAAACCTCCGACGCCTTCCGCCTTGACTTTGCCAGGACAAATCACCCCGCACATCTGTTGTTCCCTGGATCGACCACAACCATCCAGCTGCGCAGTCGGCATTTCTCTTGAGCCTATGACACAACGCTTCGACCCTGCATTAGCTCGCTCCTCCAGAGGAAAAGCGCACCATTCCAAAATTTAATCGCATCCGCTTGCAGATGGCTGGGTTCCTCTCCCGCCTCAAGGCTCGCGATGGCTTGAGGAAGAAGAAAAATGGCTTGCAGGATCTTGCGAACGCGCTTCCTCTGAAGCCAAAGTGGGACGACGCATACACGCGAACGTCTGTCGATCCGGAAGAGGTCCACGAGCTGCTCCATTTCTGCACGGCAGAGCTTAAGGCACGAGGTATGAGTGGCATCACTAGCTATTCCTGCTTACCCGATGCAACAATTCAAGATGAACTCATGATGCATTGGGTGGCGAGCTCTACGTGGTTCCCATTGCTAACGTATATCCAATTATCCAGGACTCGACATTCCTTTTTTCCTGCTCCCGTATAGGCCGACTTCCGATCCTAGTGCAGTACGCACCTTCATCAGACACTTTCACGATGATTCATATGGCCTGAAGGGTGAAATATTGAGCCAGGACTTGCGTATGACGGAGCCAATGGTAATTCATGACCCTCCTCTCTCAGTCTCGAGCCTGTGACTAATTGCTCTGACTAACTGGTGTCCTAGGTCATTGCTGGTGTCCTCAAGTGGTGCTGGAGTCGTCTCCCAGGTGGTGTTGTTGGCTGGGATGCCTACGAGTTATTCAAGATTGGCGAGGGAGGTATGTCTAACAGCAAACTTTTTTTTTTTCTTTTATTGTTATTTTTTTTTCTTGATTTTTTTTTTTTTCTCACGGAGATCCACGCTTCTCTGTATTCCAATGGAAATTCTTCTGCTGACTGTAACCTTAGACTCGCGCATGGCTAGGGACTCCTTTAAAACATTCATTCCTTTGAGTGTAGAGAGCGGTTCTCGACAACGAATCATTTTTGACTTTTTTGAGTTAATAGCTGCTGTCGCTGCTCACGGCAAAAGCAACGGGTTCGGAGGTCTACAGCTCGCTCGTATGGCCGCTTGGTGGGCCTTCGAGCAGCAGGACACGGGTGGTGGCTTTGATGCAGGCTATAAAGCTTGGGAAAAGTAAGCGTACTCCCTAAACCGTGACGGAAATACACATCATTCAAATTGAACCACTGCTAATCAAGACTGATCTAGAGCCGCGGACGCCACTACACACTTGTTCTTTGCCTATCTTCGCTCCTTGACCCCTGAAGAAGGCCTCACCGGTATTACTTTGCTTCCCAGATCGCTGGAGAAGCTGCTCAATGAGATGGAATACCCACCTTCGCGCCCGACATCTTTGGCCTCGAGAACGAACAAGTTGGTCATGTTGGTCGACTCTGTCTCACCGACTCCATTTGCCTTGCTCCGTCGAGCCGGCCACTTTCAATATCGCGACTCCAATCCCGCACTCCAAGAATTCTCAGAGTATGAGGATCCTGTGCTGGCGCTGACGGAAGAATGTCTCCGAGTGCTCAGAGCAATTTCTGCCGCAAACGAGTCTCAGGTGTCCACTGTCGAACACTCAACAAGTTTGCGGGACGCCTCGTGGTCGCGATTCGAAGACATTGGCTTCTCGGGAACGGTCGAGGAGGAGGCTCAGGTGGAGGACAGTCGGGTGCTCGGCCAGCACATACAACAAGCACCGGCCCTGAGGAGTACACCAGCCTCTGGCACCACCGCAGGCCGGCCCACCACGCCCTCGTGGGCCGATTTCCTCTCGTCTGGCTTCGTCGTCGAGGGTCAGACTACCTCTAATCTTCTTTTACCCCCTGACAAGGTTTTGCCGCCGCTCCAGACCCAAGTGAGGCATCACAGCTCACAGTCGCACCGACCAAGACTCGAGTCCAACACGGCAGAACTTGAGCCTGGTGAGCTTGCTAGCATCACGGAGTTGCTTCTCGACCATGCATTTTGGTGGGTATGGATGAACAGCTTGGCCCCAGAAGAGACGCCTGTCCGCAAATCGGCATTTGGTCGATGTGCAATTATCGAGACCAAGGTTGCCGGTGGCAGCTGGCTTGTCATGGAAGAAATCATTGCAAGTGCTGCCCCAGAGCAGCAAGAAGGTGCATATATTGCAGATAAGAAGGGCCTCTTCAGCTGGACACGACGTGGTAGGACTATGGTCCGTCGAAAGTCCTTGGGCAAGCATGCCTTGGAACATGATGTAAAAAATGAGGTGAACAATGCAAGAAGCAGCAAAACCAGCATGGGGCCTGATACGCAGGCCAAAATCCTAGCCAAGGCAGCGCAAATGCGTGCAATTCAGGAAAATGGGCAACGAGAGAACCTCATGGGCACGCGTCGCGGGCGAATGGACGACTCTGCGGCCGAAAAGACCACCAGCGTTCTGACTCTTCAGCCACAAATCATCGGGGAAGCATCGTCTGCCATGAAATGGGTCAAGAAGTATGACAAGGGCACTATAAAGGATGCGTACATGGCCAACAGCAATGCTGGACGAGGTGTAGCCATGCCCCCCTCGCCCCCGTCCGCACCCCTCGTGGAAAGTGGTACAGCATCGGTAGCTGATGGCCATGGCAACGGCCATGATGGCGACCAGAAGCCTGCCGTGCCAGTCAAGGACGATATGCCACCGACGCCGTCTACGATCAACAGGATACCGCCAGAGCGACACGAACAGCCGCCCGCTACCCCAGAAAACCCGAAGGACACTGCATCACAGCCCGTAGAGGAGGACCCGGTATCCAAGGATGACGATGCACCAGTTCCGTCCCCCCAGAAAGATGCCGATGCCGGTGCCCCTGCATCTGCACCTGCACTTGTTGCTGCCGAGAGCCACTCGCCTCCCAATGCAGATGCGAGCAACTCGGGGCGAGGGCCTGCTGAACCCATCAAGGACAAGAAAGGTTTCCGCAGCCTGCTGAGACGCAAGCATCGATCCTCCAAGATCCCTGACAATGCCGCCGCTGAACTGCCCAATTTGCTTCACAAGAAAAATCCTGCTGTCGCTGCGGCCCTCGCCGATGGCCACGGCGACGAGCGCGACGACGAGCACGCCCAGCCACAGGCTCCGCCCGAAGTCGCCGTTTCTTCTCCCAAGTCAGAGACCGCGTCTGGTGCTACACACGCAACCACTCAAGGACTACCCGTCGCTTCAGAGGTCGTTGGCACAACCCCAGAGGTGACGTTGGAGGCTTCTCCCGGTTCTGTCGAGAACACGCAGCCTAGCCACGAAGCCCAGGTTGGAGACGGCCTCACACCCGCTGACACGCAAGACGTTGCCGAGGCCAGGGACGAATTTTCTCGATTCGATCAAGGTCCTCTAACTGAACAACCTGCGTTCGTAGCTGATGACGATGTTGACGATGAAGACGATGCCACTCCTCCTCCCATTGCTCGCCACCCTATCGCCAAGAAAGACGAGGAAGAATTAGATGGCTCGGCAGAGCCTATTGAAAGGTTGACTCGGACCGCCGGCCCTGGTGTGCAGGATCGCTGGGCCCAAATCCGGAAGAACGCTGCTCAAAGAGCCGCCACGCGCCAACGTGACGAGCCAGCTCGACTCAGCCAGGCCTCGGGGGATGATGATGACACAAGTGTGGAAGAGAGTGAGTTCTGCAATTTCCAAAACATGCCCACCCACCATCTTTTGAAAGAAAAATAGATGGCGAATGCGACCGTACTAATATTCCCCTTCTCCAACAGCAATCGAGTCTCGCGTCGCCAGAATCAAGGCCCGTGTCGCCGAGCTCACCGGTAACATGGAAACAAGCAACAGGCCAGAGCAAGCCGTGACTGGCCGATCTTAGAGACGCTTTGGCAGTCAGTTGAGGTAGGAAAGGGAAGCGCAACTTTTTTTTTGGTATTTTTCTTTCCTTGCGAACCCCTGGTTTTGGCTCGACACAGATGGTCTTTGAGATCAGAGTCACAGATTTTCAACAAAATATTCGAAATTTCCGACATGCTCCTCCGGGAGCAGCTACTGTTTGCACAATTACGCAATTCGACAATATCATTCATCTCATTCTATAGAGCCACCAAGAATTCTTTATTTCAGGCTCTTTCTAATAATTTTCGTTTCGTTTGCTTGTCTTTTTCTTGGTTTTTCTTCTTCTTTCTTTTTCTTCTTTGTCTCTTTTTTTTTCTCGGATATGATACCACGGGACGGCAGAGATTTCACGCATGAGTGAGCTGATGGCTGAGCGACCCGATCTCAATCATGGAATATTCGTGCTAGATTCTGCAGCGTCTTGACTTGTCTAATTTTCTTCTGCGGTCGCCGTTTGCCCGTATTCCCGTATTCCCGTCTTTTTTTTTTTTTTTCTTTTTTTTTTTTTTTCTCTTCTTTGGTGTGAGGTTTTGGACAGATCAGAACTAGCGCAGATACCTTTGGCTTCAAGAGTTAGTTTCAAGTCCGATGTCAGATGAGCTTTTGACGCACCCGTTGCTTTGGTACGACTGTATCACGGGTAGCTGTCCTTTTGGCTTCGCTTCCGTAGGAACCAGCAGAATTTCCCCTAAAGATGTCACTGTGCACTGTGATGAGATGAAACACTTGTATTACAAGTAGGAGAGGTGGTAGTGATGTGGTGTGACGGATGTGGTGAAAGCATGCTGCTTCAGAGAATGTGGCACGCCAGCACAAGAGGCACATATATCCTGTACATGATGGGAGGGCAGATAGATGGATCTTGTCACAAGCCGTCACAAACAGAGAGGCCCCCCGGTGCTGGGAATCCTCTGACGAGACCACGGAGCCATGAGGCGTTTACATGTCCACTTCGTAGCACGCCACGGGTCGTGGGTTCCCGTGTACCGTGTGGTGTACTCTGTCCGCGGCGGGGACCCCCTGGTTCTTCGTCTAGCGTCTCGTCCGTTTCGGGGCGGCGCCGGCGTGGGCCCTCAGCTTGTCGACGGCGGCGGCCATCCTCTTGCTTCGGGCGGGGGGGTTGGTCCGCGGGGCGAAGGCGCCTGCGCCGACGGACCCGGCGAGGTAGCTCGTCATGTTGGCCTGGGTGCCCTCTGCGTCGCGCCTGTTCATGTCGCGGACGACGGGGACGAGGATCTCGTCGGTGCGGGCCTGGGACCAGCCGATGGTGGTGGTGAGGAAGGCGCGCAGGCCGGGGAGGTCGAGGAGGCCCCACTGGAAGGGCTCGGGGTTGCTGTCGACGCGGGGGGCGAGGTAGGCGTCCCGGACGGCGGGGTCGGGGAAGGAGGGCGGGAGGAAGAGCTTGGCGGCGTGGGCTTTGTGGAAGCGGCGGCGGAAGGCGGAGGGGGCGGCGGACGGCGGCGGGCACGGGCGGGACTGCGCGGCGGTCCACCAGTCGCGGAAGCGGGACAGGCCGGCCGGGCCGGGGAACTCGGAGAGGATCTCGACGGCGGTGACGGGGCCGATGCCCGGGAGGCCGTCTGTGTAGTCGGAGCCGAGGAGGTGGGCGAGGGAGATGAGCTGCTCGCGCGGGAGGGAGAGGTCCTGCTCGAGGTCGCTGGCGAGGTAGCACTCGACCAGCTTGTTGCTGTTGAACATGTTCTTGTAGACGCGCGTGCCGCCAAAGAGGAACGTGTCCGAGTCGTCGGTCACGATGCCGTCCACGAGGCCCAGGCGCACGAGCTCGGCGCACTGCGCCTCGGCCTCCATGGGCGCCGTCATGTAGGGGATTCCGAAGAGCCGGAGCAGGGCCTGGCATTCCGCGACCATGGTCTGCGTGACCTGGTCGGCGTCGCGGCGGTCCTTTTTCTGCTGCGTGCGCAGCTGCCGGAGCTGGACGTCGTAGTCGTCGTGGCGGTTGTGGTTGTGGCTGTGGTTGGGGTTGAGCTCGCTGGCGAAACGGGCGTGTTCTTCGGCTTCTTGCGCCATCTGCGTCATGAGCTCTTCGTCTTCCGGGTCGCTAAAGTCTTCGTATTCGAGCTCGGCGAAGAGGTCGTCCTCGTCGTCTTCTCTCTCCGCTGCTGTTGGCGCTGCTGCTGCCGCCGCCGCCGCCGCCGCCGCCGCCGCCGTCATCTCCGCTGGCGGGACGTGGACGTCCTCGAAGACGGGCTCCGGAGACTCGACGTCAGGTTCCGCGTGCGATGCTGACGGCTCTGGGGCCTCGGCAGGCCGCGTCGACCGTGTCTCGCGGCTCACGTCCCCCTCGGGATTCGCTTCCGCGGACGACGGAGCTACAGTCTCGGATGCAGAGTTTGATCCCTCGGCCTCTTCTCCGTCCTTTGGGTGTTCTTGTTCGTTTTTCCGGCGCAGAAAAGCATCATCCACAACCTCCACATCGCTGTCGCCGCCGTCCGCTTCGTCCTCCGACGAGGCAATCTCAATCGTGCGCGCCAGCATCTCGCGGCGTCGGAGCCGCTGCTCCGCCTCAGCCTCCATCCTGTCCTCGGCATTGATTTCCCGCTCCGCGTCCTGCTGCTTCTTCAGCGAGGCTCTGATGTCCGTGCTGTTGTCGGCCAGCCAGGGCGGCAGGGGTAGGGGCGCCGGGTCTGCCGCTGCGGTCGTTGGTCCCTCAAGCTCGAACCCGCCGGCCGTGTCGTCGTCGTCGTCATCTCCGACTTCTCGAGGGCCATCAACGACGACTGCCGCGTCTGTACTTGCCCTTGCGCCCGATTTTGGAGCAAAGAGCGATGAACCCCAGTCGAGTTTGGGGAATGGAAGCGGACCATCAAATGGATTCTTCTTGTTTTCGAATACGGGCTTTGATTTCGGAGGGGCGGCTCGCCGCGCTGCTGTTCTGGACCTGGCGAGAAGAGTCTGTATGTTGTCTTCGTCGTCGTCACTGTCACTTCCATTGTCATTGTCGCTCTTACGGACCTCGTTCGATTTGTCTTCCCTGCGTTTGGGAACCGCCGCGTTGGCTCTGTTGTTCACAACGTGCGCAATCATCGAGCCTCCCTTGCCGGCGATGGGTCGCGGTGCATCGACAGCCTCTTGTTTCCACGCCGGGAGCTCCACGGGCACGTCCTCAAACAATGGACCATCCTGTTCTTCGTCTTCAGCCTCGTCGACCAATCCCTCGTGCTGGTTCTTGAGAGAGAGCGCGATGGCTTTGTTCAAGTCGTCTTCTTCCTCGGGATGAATCATGCTACTCTCGCCAGGCTGGTGAAGCCGGGCGGGCTCGTCGGGCTTTTCCCTCAGAAGGGCAGTCATCTCGCCCGTGTTCCCATCCACGAAAAGAGAGCCTTCTCCGTGCTTGGCTGCTGCTACGGCGGCCGCAGCACCGTCACCATCATCCTTCCTTCCACCGTAGTATTGCTGACGACGCTCGGCAATGCGCTGCGCAGCCTGGGCGCTCGCGTGTGTCGCATAGGCCTGCGAGGCCTGCAGCTTGGGCAGGCGGTTCAGACCTTGGATGGGAATGTCCTCAAAATCGGCGTCGTCGGCGTCGTCGTCGTCGTCGGCCCCGTCGTCGTCGCCGGCTTCGAGACCATCCATGTCCTCCTGCTTGGACGGATAGTGAACTCGGATGGCATCAACGTCGATGGGTTTGTGTGCCTCGCCAATGTCCTTGTCCTTGCTCACGACGCCCAAGGCCCAGCCACCCTCGACGCCATCGTTCTTGACCAAGATGTATTCGCGGTCCTTTTCGCCCGCGACACGGGCATTGACCCCGATAGTCAGGTCCAGGCCCGTCATTCCAACCTCGTGCATGAGTCTCTGCGTGAGGTGGTTTCGCTCCTTGACGCGCTCGATTTGAAACCTGGAAAAGGCCATGCGGTCCGGAAACATGTCGTCCAGCTGGTCCTTGCTAAGGCCCATGCGGAGTCGACTGCGCAGCCTGGCAGCATTCAGTATGTTGTAGCGGTCGGGCGGCGGCAGGCTCTTGAAGAAGTCGCCGTCGAAATCAATCTTGCTAAAGTCGTACAAGTTGACGTCCTCGCCGTTGTGGAATTGCCGGGCATAGTCCTCCAGCTCGGCGACGCTCATGATCCTCGGATCATCGGGTTTGGCCATGGCGGCAATGCTGCGGTCCAGCTCGGGCAGGTGATATGCGTCCTGCTTGTGAAAGCGGCGAGACTGCATCTTCTCGGTGCGCGTCATGCCAACCTCATCGGCGTAGGCAATCTGGCTCTCATGGGGCACCTCCTCGCGCTGCGCCAGCGCCTCCCTGGCCGCGAAGTCGCCGTCGTCTCCCCTCGCGCGCCTCTCGTGTTCCTGGGCGGCGAGGCGCTGCATCTGCACGGCCAGCAGCCTCCCCGCGGTGCGAACGGCGTCTTCTCGACGACCCTCGCGCCGGCGCTGTCGGCGCTGGATGGTCGCTCGCTTCAGCGCGGGGGCGCCGCCGTCGAAGACAAAGACGGGCTGGACGCCAAACCACAGGAGCTTGCATATGCGACGGAAGAAGCCGACAACATGGGAGTTGCGCAGCGCGTTGCCCTCCTTGTCGCGCACGGCCTTGAGGAACTGGTAGATCCAGATGGAGGCATCGACGGCGATGCGTTTGCGGTTGAGCGTCGCCAGGTTGGTCGGACGCGCACAAGGCTGGACGACGGTCCAGAGACCGTTGACACCCATGGCTGCGATGGGCTCGGCCTGGCGGCTTGGTCTACGTCTTTGACGTTGGGACGTTTCGGCTCATGGGCGGCGTTGCGTGCGTGCGTGCGTGCGTGCGTGCAGTGTCCAACGTGGGAGACGGCCCGTCATCTCATCGCATCGAGCATGGACGGCAGGACGGCAGGACGGCAGGACGGCAGGACGGCAGGACGGCAGGACGGCGGAGAAAAGGCAAGTCGGGCAAGGACTGTTTGTTGTCGAGTCCAAGCGGACGGATGACGCTGTCGAGTGTCGTCGAGTACTTGTCAAGTCCAAGTGCTTAACCTAAGTAGGCAGGTACTTGCACGGGCACAAACTGGCACAAGACACGGTGACGCAATTGAGCTGCACGGTGGGTCCAGGACCTTACATAAGTACTTACCTACATAAAGTACATGGCCTCCAGCCCGCACGTCCGCACGTGCAACAGTGTGAGCCACCGACCGCGACACGGTGATGAGATCCCAGCCGCACCCGCCTCCCATCGCCAGAACACGCCAATATCATGCATCCCTCCGTTCCTGCTCTCGTCGGCGCCATCCCATTCCCTCCCGCCTCGTCCAATCTCAGCAAGCGTCCCACGGGCCAGAAGCCAGCATTTAAAAACTTTGACGCAAAAATTTGACCCAAAAATTTGACCCAAAAAAAGCGCACCAACGACAAGAGTAAAACAAAAAGAAAAAGAAAAAGAAAAAGAAAAAAGAAAAAAGAAAAAGAAAATGGACAGACACAAAGCAAGAGACTACCTCTCCTCCCTCCTGAACAAGAACCTCCGCATCTCCACCACAGACGGCCGGCTCTTCAGGGGCTTGTTCAAATGCACCGATCCCGTACGTCCTTTTTCCTTGCCCTGGATATGAAACGATGGAGATGGAAATGGAAATGGAAATGTATAAGTTGAAGTAAAAGAAAGAAAGAAAGAAAGACATAGTACAAGACAAAGAGCAAATAAAGAGAAAAGGAAAAAGGAAAAGGAAAAGACAAAAACAAGCTCAACATAGCTCAGCCGCAACTAATACTACCGTCCGGCCCCTCCCCCCGCAAATAGGACCAAAACATCGTCCTGGCAAATACACACGAGTACCGTCGGCCTTCGCTCGCAGAAGCGCTGCCTGCCGTGGCAGAGTGTCCCGAGGGCATGGCGTCTCGGTATTTGGGCATGGTGGTTGTCCCGGGTCAGCATGTTGTCAAGATGGAGTTGGAGGAGTTTGCCAGCCAGATTGGGGCTTCGGGGCCCGTTTCGTGAGCGAGGAAGGGGGCATGGTTCTCTTTCATTCTTTTCTTTTTCTTTTTTTTTTTGCCC
>SRPV01000715.1:0-14979 GCA_018360135.1 Claviceps sorghi | reverse complement strand
AGTTTAATAGGGAAAGACTCTATTATATTATTAATAGTAGAAGCCTTACTAAACTCCTACCTTAGAATAAAAACACCTATATTTTTATCTAACTTAATTACTTAAATAAACCCCTTAATAACTTAGTAAATAGTTACTACCTAAATAATATATCCTAACTTACTAAGGTAGAGATATAAAGCCTATATAGCTTTTTACTTATTAAACTCTTAGTTAAAAATTGCCTATTATAATATTAGTAAAGATATATATAAGATATAGTAAGATATATACTATATTATTAAAAAAGGGAGGGAAAAAGGCTAGCTATACCTATTAATAAGCTAAAATATATTGCTTAAAGGTAATTTTAGTATTTTAAAAATATTAGTAAATAACTAAAGAAAAGGGAGTAAGAAGGCTATATATATATAGTTTTTTTAGCGCTAATAAAACTATATAACAACTAATACACTTAGTTAGTATAGTTAAAGCTATATAGAAGAATAAGAGAAAAATAAGCAAAATAGCATTTTATCTCCTTAAAAAAAATATAATAATTAGAATTATTATTATTATTATTATTATTGCTATTACTATTACTATTACTATTACTACTATTACGCTAGGTATTTACTATAGCATAGAGCTAGTTATATATTAATAGAAGGTTATTTTAATTGCTCTATATTATAATAAGAACCTATTAAAATATTAGCAATATACTAATAACTTAATTATAAATACTTACTCTAAAATATATATTATTACGCTTATTATACTACTAATAATAACTAGAAACTTAAAGTTTCCTATAAATAAATAGTTTACTAAGGAATATATAGATAAGTAGTATAAGTTTAATATAAAAGAGGGGGTTTTTTTAAAACTCTTTTACTTATATATATATATAGTATAGATATATATAAACATAGAGCTAAATAACTAAGGAAGATATAATAATAAACTAATAGTAAAAAGCCAATATATTATAATAATATTATTAAAAAAAAAAATATATATATATATATATATATATATATAGATATAAAAGAGTAAAGGAAGTAAAGGAGTAAATATAGTAAAAAGAAGGAGAATATATAGTAGTATAGTATAATTAGTAATTTAAGATTATTTATTTTTCTTTCTTTTATTATAGTTAAATTAAGGTATAAATAGCTAAGGACTTACTAAGGATTATATAGGGAACTAAAGGTAATACTAAACCTACTATAGTAGTTAAAGCGCTATAATAATAATAACATAAGTAGAACGTATATTATAGAATTATAATAAGTAATACACTAGCTGCTATAGACGTTAGCCTAAGAGGGGGGGCAATTATAAGGTATATATACCTTATAAGGTGTGCTGCTTAGGCGCCCACGCTTAGTTACTTATTTAGCATATAAAAACCCTAGATATATATATAAGAAAACTTAGAAAAGGCAAGCTTTAGTTAATATACTAAATGCTATATCGCCTTTGCCTAGCTACCAATTCGCCACCTAACAGCAATATTATTATATATAGCTTAATAAAAAGTAAAAGAGTTATAAGAAGTGCTCTTATATTAAAGCTATATAGAATAGTATAAGGCGCTAATATTACCTATACAGTAGGCACTATATTAAACGCAATTACTAAGAAGTTATAAATTCTATAAATACTAATAATTATTTATATAAATTCTTTTTCACTATATAAATACCTTATAAAGTTAAGAATAATAAAAAAAAAGAGGCTTATAATTAATATTATAGCCCTTTAGTAGTTATATAAGCAGTAAGAGATTATAAAGATATACTAAATTAATAGGGAAGATAATATCGCAGACTTAATAATAAAGGTAATGCTAAATAAGGCCCTTAAGGGTTTTATTAATATAAATAAAGCTAAAATATAAGTGAAAGGATAGGTTAAGAGAGAAATAGCCTAATAAGCGGGATTAAGGGGGTTATATATATATATAGTGTTTTTCTATAGTTAAAGCAGTCTAAGATTAGTTTAGTATAAAGCTAATTAATTAAAGGCCTTTTTATAGAAGTAAACACTTTAAATTTTATTTATTTCTTAAGCTACTCTTTAAGCAATTCCTTTTCTTTAAAAAAGAAAGAATTTATAAGTGTTAAAATTACCCCCTTATAGAAGAATCTTAGCATAGCTTAGCGGATTAATAGGAGTAAGAGTAGCGCTCCTATTAAGTGTATTCTTATAAAGATAGGGCTGCACTTAGGGGGAAAAGTAGGCTAATAATAACACTACTTTTCCCACCTTTTCTAACCTTTTAAGCTAGCTTAGAACCTTTATAGACAAGCTAAATTAGACCCTTTTCTATCACCGTTTTTATTATATATAATACCAGCCGGACTAACAGTTATAAAGAAATCCTTATCCCTTAGAATTTATATCTTTATTCTTTCTATTTAGTTTCTTATTAAAGCATCTAATTATACTACTATAATATTAAAAAAAGCCTCTTCTCTCTCTATTCTTAGTTTAGCTTAGTAAAGTTACAAACCTTAGATTCTAACTTCCTTTTAGTTCTTTTATAATAAATATATTCTCTCTTTTATTATAGCAAAAAGCAAATTAAAGGGCTATAATAGCTAATTTTATATAATAGTTAAGGTAGACTATATAAATAAAGAGCTAAAAGATCTATTTTAGTATTAGCCTCCTCTCTTTATTCTTAGAAATAAATAGCTATAATAAAAACTAAGAATAAAGATAAATAAGTATATTAAAAAAGAGTATACTTTAGTTTTACCTATAGATAAAGGTTAGAATAAGATTAAATAGTTAAACTATTTATATAATATTTATAGTTTCCTTTAAGCTACTAGTTTTAAGGCTAAAGAAAGTTCTAAATAGCTTAATTAGTTTTTATTAATAGTAGTAACTAAATATATATAATATAGGATTAAGTATATTATAGCATTCCTTCTAAAAGAAATTAGCATTAAAGAATAACTAATTAACCTAAAAGACTACTCTACTAACTATAAATCTGCTACTTAAACGCTCCTCTTTAAAAATAAACTTATTAATATTTAGTATAGTATATATTAAAATCTATAGAAACTCTATAATACCTAGTATAGTAGGTAATTTACTATTAGGTTTATATACTTTATAAAATATTAAACTGCTTTTATATAAAATAAAAAGCAGGGAACTCTATACTTCTTTAATAGCATTTAAAGTAATTAATAATATAGGTTTTAGCTTTTTATATAAGGATAGACTTAAATCCTTTATATCCTTAACTACCTATATTATTTTTAAGCTATTATAGTACTAAGGCTAGCTTAGAATAGTAGTTATAAGTATAGCTACACTTATCTCTGCTTTATAATTTATACGCTTTAAAGCCTAACTAGTTAAATAATAGAATAAATTATATAATTCCACTCTATATTAAACTTAATAATAAAGCACCTTTTTAAAGGGAGCTTTATAGTAAAGGAGACTAATAAGTTTAAGCTTCTCTTATAGTAGTAGCTCTTTAGTAACCTAACTCTTAATAAAAAGCTATTATATTAAACTGCTTAGTAAAAAATGCTTTATATGCTTATAAATATTGCTATAAATAAGCTTAAGTATACTATACTATCTAATTAACTAAGCTTTAGATAAAGAGAGAAACTTAAGTATAATATTTTAAACCTAGCTTTAACTTTAGAAGCTATAAAAGGTTTAGTCTTTTTTATTAACTCTTTTACTATTAAAGGAGAGTATATAAAGATAAAAGTATTAATTAAGTAAAACTATAACTTATATTCTTAAAGCTATTACTTAATTTAGATTAAATTAAATAAACTGCTAAAAGATAGGAATACTTTAATAGATATTTAGAAAACTTTTAAAGCCTTTATACTTAAGAATATTAAGACTTTAGATATTATATATTCCTTTATTTAGAAGAGCTAATAAAATAAATATAATAAGTAGAAAAAGGCAAAAAAGGCTTAAGCTATTATAAATACTACTATTATAAAGGTAGCTAGGATTAATTAGATAAAAGATAGATTAAATACTACCTTTATATTACTATAATCTCTAAGGGAAGCTAAGAAAGACCCTAATATTAAGGAAATTACTGCTTTTATATTATTATAGTAACTAGTAAATAATAATTAGAAAGATAAGTCTATTATAGATAAGTAATAACTACTATAGGATTAATTATAAGTATTAAATTAAAGGGATTAGCCTTAATTAGACTTTTTCTTAGAACTTAAGGGCAAAGTATAGGATACTTTATATATATTTTTAATTGCTACTACTAAAAAGGTTACGCTTAAAAATGTTAGTTATATAACTACTATTATACTCTTACTAACTATAAAAAAGAAAGGTATTAAGTAAAGATTTATTCTTATACTAGCCTTAATAAGTAAATTATATATTTCTATTATTTTTATAAATATAGTAAAAATAATAGTTTAAGATAGGATTTAGAAATATATTAAGAAGGAAATAAGGTAGAAGCTAGTATAGGTTCTTTTATAAGCAGAATATATAAAGTAAAGGAATAAGATAAAGGATATAGGGAAGTAGAAATTATTTAATTAGGTTTATAAGGTGTTTCTTTTCTTTTTTATTCTATTTATTTGCCCCTTTTTATATATTAGTCTACTATAAATTATAGAAATCTATAGTATACCTAGGGAGGTATTATATTAGGGTAAATTAGTTAGGAGACTAATATAGCTATAGTGTAGAATATAGTTATAGCTAAGTAAGGGTAGGCTTAACTATCTAATTAAAGGAAAAAGTATAAGTAAAAAGTGTTTTCTATAGCTTTTTTTTACACTCTATAGTATATTTTTATGCCTATTTAAAATATTAAAATATTAAAATAAGATCTTTATTATATTCCCTCTTTCTTATATACCTTACTATTACGTAAGCTTTTAAATTAAAAACGCTTACTATTATTATAAAATAAATATAACAAATTATCTAATTAGAAAGAGACCTATAATTTAAGATTAAAATTAAGCTTATTACTACGCTAGTTATTATTATAAAGGAGGTAAGAGAGCTAAAGTATTTCTAAGGGAGGCTCCCTATTATATTTAAAAGCAAAAAAGAGCTATATAAAAAGATAAGAGTTTTAGTTATTATTTTTAGCTAAATAAACTATTTAATTATATAATAATTCTGCTTCTAAGATTGTTTCCTACGCCCTTTATATATTTAACTCTATAGATTCTAAGGTTTATTACTAGTAGTATAGCAGCCTCTATAGATTGCAGAGTTAAGTGTATCGGAGAGTTATGTGGGTTTTAGGGTCGACACACTAAATTAGAAGTATAAGAGAAAGCCTTAAAAAGGCAGTAAGTATTCTTTTTAATAATAAAACCTAATAAGGCAAAAAATAAGATAAATAGCTTTTAAATTATAAATAAGTTCTAAGAGTCTGCTTTAGATATATATAAGGCTATATTAATAGTACTATAGTAGGTTCCCTAACTATAGTAAATTATATAAACCTTATAAAAATTCTAAACTACTATATACTTAAGGGAATAGTAACCTACACTCTTAACCCTTATACTATAAGTAAATTTGCCCTCTAAATTAGTATTAATAGTTAAACTAAGGAGCTTAAAGAGGAAATCTACTAGTTATTAGTAATATCCTACACTATATAGAAGACATAAGACTTATATTATTAAGAAATTAAAAGTTAGCATAAAGTAATTAATAAAATAATTAAGGTTATAAATAAAATTATATATATAGCAGAGATAAAAGATAATAAAAAATATAAGTTAACCCCTCTTTATAAAAACATTATAGACTCTATTAAAACCTATAACTTAGCTATAAACACTTAACTTAATAATATTAAGAAAACTTAGCAGCTCCTTAAAAAAAGCCTAATAAAGCTTAAGGCTACTATAGATTCTTATACTTACCTTAAAATACCGCTACCCTTAGTATTAATACTAAAGCTACTAGCTTTTAAACTAATTAACTAAGTAGTATATATAGAAGATACTTACTTATTAACTTTTAAAAGGGTATTAGTAAGATAAATATAAGACTAATTTAGCTTTGTAGAATTTAATATACTAAAGCCTAAATATATATATATAGAAGAAACAACTACTAATAATAGAAGGCTTAGTAGCCTCTTCTCCCTAAAATAACACTAAGCTTAAAGATAACTATACATTTAAACTATAGAAATATAATTAATTAGCTTTACTATAAATATAATCACTAATATATAGTTATATAAATTTTTTATAAGCTTTTATAAGAAAAGGGAAGGGGCTTATAAGAATAAAGGGAATAGGTAGTAAGATAAAAATTAGTAAACTACTATATATTAGCTTAGAAAACTTATATCTTTTAGTAAAGAATTACTAGCTTAACCTAATTATAAAGTTATAATAAAACCTTTATAACTATTATAAAGCTTTATGCACCTTTTATATATACTACTACTACACCTTAAACCCTTATATTAACTAAGTAGCAGCAGAAACTATATATTTTATATATGCTATTAAAGCTATAAGGTAAAAGAAAAGTAAGCTACCCTTAACTTTTTATCTTTATAGCTAATAAAGTAAAATTCCTCTACTTATACCTTATACCTTTATTTTTCCCTTTCCCTTATATACTTATATATTATAAACTTTAAGTTAAAAGCCTTTTTCTACTTAATTTCTTTTATTTCTATATTATAAACTTAAAAAAAGATAAAATAAAGAGGCTTAAAGTGCTAAGGAGTCCCTTAATATAAGAATAGATGCTTTAATAACTTAAAAATAATAAATCTAGGCCCTAACAGCCTACTAATTTCTTTAAAATATAGAATAGCTATATTACTTATAAAGATCTCTCTATCTATAAGCTTATATGCTTTAAGGTACTAACTTACACTTTATTAAAAGGAATCTAATATATATAGCTTACTAACTATATAGTATAGCTCTATTATAACTAAAGCTAATATTAGCTTAATAGTAGTATAAGCTATAAATTTAACTAAATTATTATAAAGCTAAGCATAGAAGCGCTTATTTAGCTTAAAGATAATATAAAAATAGCAGCTATCTACTTTATTATAGAATAAAACCTTTAGTATATATTAATAAGTAATATTTAATAATTATAGAATCCCTTTATTTTTACTAGTAATAATTATAATATAAAAGATAAGCTAAACTATATACTTATAAGACTATTCTTTAACTACCTTATAAAGGTATATAATATAAAGAATAAAGGCTTAGAAGCCCTTAGCTTTATATTAAAATACCTTATATATACTTAGGAGGTAAAATATAAATCCTTATTTATATAGTTTTATAAATATTAAAAGTTAGTAATTACTATTATTTACTAAAAATATAAGTAAACTTTAATAAACTTTAATATATACCTTAATAAAATTATAAAGAACTTTTACTAAAGCTAAAGGGATATATTTAAAATATTCCTATTAAATATATATTAAGGAACTAAAGATACTATATATAAGATAGCACTAAATATATTAAAAAGTATAAATACTAAGGATTAATAATAGGTGGTTTATAATATTACCTTACTTAGCCTAAATATATTTAGAGTTATAAACTTATATAAAAAGTACCTAATTTACTATATTATAATAGAATAAGACTTCTTTTATTATAATATAATTAATAATATCTAATATATTTATAGTAGGGGAAACCTAAGTATAGAATTATATAAACGCTTTACTAAAGCCTTTAAAAGTAAAATAGAGATAAACCTTAAGATAAAGAAAACCTACTATAACTTAACTAACCCTTTTTACTACTTTTATAAAAGTAAAGCAGCTATGCTTTTCCTTAACCTAAAAGTATAAGACTTATAGAACTTTATAAGTGCCTACTTATATATAAAGAAAGAGCTATTAAAGATAGTAGCACCTACTCTCTATATAAGATCTATAAGTATATATAAATAAATCTATAGTATTATAATTAATAAGAAGGGAAAACCTATTAATAGCCCTTATAATTATAGTATAACGCCCCCCCTATTCTAACTAGGTTCTAAAAAGAGCTACTAAGGTTTAGTTAAAACTAAATATAAAATACCTTTTCTTTCTACCTATATAAAATACCTATTGCTAGCGCTATAGCTTTTATAGCTTTTATATTTAGCTTTAGGTAAATATAGGGATATATCCCTTTTTTATATACCTTTAGCTTCTATTATATAGTAGAAAGTCTGCTAATATAAGGCAGACTCTGCTATAAAGTCTAAGGAAATTAACAATCTTAATATATATAACTAAGCACCTAACTGTAACCTTACATATATTATCTTTTATAACCTTTTATAACGTATTGCATAAGCTGCGTATGCTAACAACTTACGTGCAGTATCCCGCACGTAACATGCTTAGTCGCCTTTGCAACAGCCTTATTGCTACAGTCAGTCTAGGTAATCCTAAATATTTTTCTATATAAGTCCAGATGATGTAAAAGGTATTGCAACTACTTACGATCCACTGTAACTGTTGTTCGTCGGACACATAACTTTCCCACCAGCGCCACCTAAATCCGACAAGGTCACTTTCCACTGTTTCTATACCTAAATATACACTTAAAGTTTCTTTTTATACTGCTTAACCTCCCTTCCTTATAATCTTTTCAGCTGCTGTAAGAGCTCTAATAATATTAGTATCCTGAGTAGTAAAACCTCTATTGAAATGGCGTTGGTAATTAGGAACTACTTAGTATATATATAAATTACTATAGAAAATAGGTAGTTAATATCTCTTTATACTAAAGAAAAAAGGCCTTAAATATAAGAAGTTAGGTAATATATAGAATAGCTAAATAAGTGTATCTTATAAGAAGAAATATTTAGAGGTGTAGAACTGGTGGAAAGTGATTTAGCCGGATTTAGGTCGTGCCGGTGGGAAATTTATTTTATCTAGTGGGAAATTTACGTCCTCTTGTTCGTCTCCACGACGGTCACACTGCTGCCTGGCCATTGCTTTGTCCACCAGATGCCGCTTTCCATGTGTGGAAATGATAATATGGAGCGATGTAGATACTATCTAAGAAAAGATGCTAGCTGCATACAAAATGTGTGTGTCGGGTATCTCAGGCGAGATGCCTGAGATATGAGGCTATATGCTAGGGCAGCGCGGACCGAGGGTTCCGGCTAAGGTGGGACCGAGGAATTCCGCGATGTTCAACACCATGCTCCATCTGACTGCAAATCTGGATAGCGCTAATGTAGCCTTCTGCGCACCAAAGGGTCGATCGTAACCATTTTCAACAGACGCATTGCCCTTTCGACTTCAATTAAAAAACGATTCGCCAACACGCAGTCGCTTTTTCTTTGCCATCAAATGAACCCCCGATTCCTTACATCTTCGCACCTATCATCATACTCACCGACCAACTTGGCGCTATGAGGAACGTGAGGATGAACAGCTTACCTGCTGATCGAGCAGTTGCGTCTCACGGTTGGTCGACTCCCTTTTATCGCGTCGCGCTCCTTCTAACTCGGGATAGACTGTCCTACATGCACGAAGCGACGCATTCGATGCGACCGTACAAAGCCCGATTGTCTCAAATGCGCCAGCCGCGGTCTTCCCTGTCCTGGTTTCAAAACTATTTATCTTAAATGGGATCAGGGAATAGCAAGTAGAGGGAAAAACGCCGGGAAGTTCGCGCCTGCGGCATGCGCCAAGTCGTCAAATAGTAATGTAAATGCCCCTCGAAAACGCCGTCAGACAGGTCGTCCAACAATTCCCAAGCCTTCAAATTCGCGGACGAACGATACAACCTTCTCAAGCTCTCAAGCACTTTCCCATCTCAGCCAAAAACTCGACCCCATAAAGAACGTAGACATTGCCGGGTCGTTCATGTCTGCTTCGATATTTCAAACCCTGATCCATCACTTCTGCACAAAAGCTGTGTGCCGGTTAACTTGGATTGACCAGCCCAGCCACCCGTGGCGCACAATCGTCCGGAGCTTTCTTCAGCACTCATCATGTGTCCAGCTCTCTGTCAGCAGTCTAGCCGCTGCCCATTTGTCAATGACGCCTGGCATGTGTGCTGAGCAGTCGAGCTCGTTATTCAACATCTATTGCTCGCTGCGCGACCGAAGTCTACGAATCTTGAGCGCAAAGATGCAATCGGAATTACACTCTAGCCAGTCAATAGTGGCGAAATCGAGTAATGTCATTTCTGCTACCGAAATTCTAACATCCATGCTTGCGCTCTGCTACACAGAAGTCTTTGTCCCAGGCTCTCGCGACTGGAAGGTCCATTTACGCGCATGCCGCACAATTCTTAGTCTGCAACAGCTGGAGGTCTGGCAAAGTACATCTATGAATCCTGTCTTGAAGTTCCTAGTCAAGGACATTAACGACCTGGAAATTCTGACCAGCACGACCGACTTTGACCAAGATGTTTTACCACTGTCAGCCCTGTCATTGCAATACAGCAATACAGTGTCTGGGTGGGCTTTTACCAGTTTGATTCACAAAATCACAACACTAGAGCGAAGACGACATCTTATGAAATTGACACAGGGGTCTTTGCGTCCTGTCAACATGAGTGTATGGTGCCGTCGTACAGAGGAAGCACAGAGGCGCACCTTGTCATGCCCGAGGCTGACAAGCGCCAGTCAAAGTCAGGCATTGCGCGAATGTTTTGAGGCTCTTACTCGTGTTCATTATTATGCCACCCTTATATATAGCTATCAAGCCTTCGCGACAGCTGGAGAGAAGTCTAGCTTAATCGGAAAACTAACAGAAAAGCTCCTTGGAGACGTCAAGTTCATCATCGCTGGATCAACATATGACTTGTCTCACGACCTTTTTTTCCCTCTCTTTATCGCTGGGGTGGAAATGACGTCCGATCGAAAGCAACAGATTTTTATCGACAAGCTTTTTGTAGAGTCGCTTTGCAGGACGGGAATATGGTGCAACTATCCGGCATTGCAGTGTCTCAGATCGATCTGGTCTGACCCTGAAGTCTTTCTCCAGTACGAGAATTGGATAGATTTCGCACGTGCAAATGTATCGACTGTGGGATCATTTGTCGTGTTTTAACAAGCGTACAACTGCATAGTGAGACCATGCAGCTGTGCAAACGCTTTCGTAGGATCTTGGCATAACGCCGTGCTACGAGCAGTATCCTGTTGTGTTGCCCCGAAGCCGGTCAACGTCAATTGGCCATGGGCAGCGCACAGCCTCGAGTAGCGACAACTGGCATCGTTCAGAGGCGGGTCGTTTTGACAGCGCCGCAGAAATGGGATATCGCTTAGGTAAAAGACGTTGCAAGCTCCCCATCTTTGCGCTTATGGAATAGTCCGGAAGTCTGCTGGTGACTTGAGCAGCCCGGAGACCTTGAAAATACAAAATTCTTCTCAGAAATGTTGAAAGATGTGCCGCGGAGAGAAGGATCCGCGAATTTAATGTGCGTACTAGATGTGAGCGTTCAGGGGCTTCTGGTACTTACTACCCAAGCATATGTGGGACTCGTCATAGTAACTCGGATCGCGCAAATCGTCGTCAACTTACTACGGAAGTAGAGCCTAGCTGCAGCGCGCCGCGAGCCTTGACAAATGGCGAATGAAATTTCCCCCGAAAGACAATACGTCATATCTGGTGAGCGAATCAAAAGAATGAGTAAGTCTTAAGAGGGGGTTTGCCGTGCATCAGCCATCCAATATTCATGTAGCATTCCGGGGTTACACGTGCCGCAACTCATGGCGCGGGTACCACGTCGCTGTTGAGATGACGCAGTATCAAATTCATGCAGGCGTTTACGTTGAAACTATTTGCTCCCCCACAGGCCCGTATGGCAAGTAAGGATGACAAAAGGCTGTCGAGTCTAGCCTTATTTTAACGTAGAAACTAGCACCCCCGTGATGAAAATCTAGACGTGCCATTCGTTTTACTCGAAAGCATGCTTGACCCTTGCGACGGGCCATGTCCATAACGTCAACACTGCAGACAATACATTTTGGTGTGTCGGTCATGACGCCACCCAGTGGTGGGTGTAGTGCTGCCCGCGATGATCGGATGAATTAGCTCGTCTGTAATTAGTGTAATTATACCACAGTCTCGGTCATTGCCACCGATCTAAGACAGAGCAAGATTGAGTCTAAGGAATTTTCCTTCTACAGTACAAACCCTGAATGATTTTACACCCAATACTCGCGCCACTAACGCCATATATTTTTGAGTGACATCTTCCAAATATCCCAAATCTTTCGTGGCGTTTGTAAAGATATAGTATTAGACCGTCTCTTTCCTATGTACTGCTGTAAAATCAGGCAAGGGTTGTATTTTATGCCAAGAATGGTTTTACGTGGCTGACTTATTGATTCACTGCAAAACTTTCCGCCCGCGCCGTGCCGACCGGAATGATACATGCATGGTGTCCACTCTTAACGCCTCAATGTCGCCGCCACTGGACCCATCATTTTTTGTTTGTGCTTAGGGGGCACAATATGCGCTTGAGGGCAATGTTAACAAGATTCAGAGTTACATCTCTCTGCCAGCTATCCAACACGCCTTTCCTTTGTTAATTGAAGAATTTATCGAAATGAAGTCCGTTGTATCTTTTCCTGCCAGTGTCTTAAAGCTCTGTGGTGTAGAGCATGCAGCGGAGCCGCAAGACAAATCGTCCGGGGGTGGCGTCTTCAAAAGCGCGGGTAGAAAACTAGCCGGGTTTAACTGACGTTGAGGCTGAGACACCAAGACTGCTTACCGCCGGGTCTGTTTCCCCTTTCAAACGGTCTGCCGGTGGCAACGTGTTGATATGTGTCAGAGGCCACACAATAAGTGGGTGGGTGCACACAATGCCAAGACATTATGTCTACGCAATGGGTATGCTTGAATACTTGAAGAGAAGTACAAGCCGGCCTCGTCACTATTGCCTTTATAAACGGTTTTGATTTGTTTCCTGGTTTCAGACTTCAAGGACGCCCCACGGTTGACACGGTTTTCATGATGCTAAGAAAATATAGGGCCGTTATACGCATCACGGCCTCAGATGACAGACCATGACTGTGCAAGAAGGAGGCAAATGCTAAGCTAGGTTGCATGGGCCTGGAGTGGAGGAGGTCCGTTCGAGTGTAGAACAAGTATAACGACGTGATGGTCGACCCCAAAAATAAACAATAGAACAGTCCAGGCTAAGCTGCAGACTAAAGCTCACCGTGTAGACTCCAGAGACCTTCCCTCTTGGCCAGCCAAAACGTGTAAGTGGCAATAAGATTTACCCCGGAATGTTGAAAAAATCTTAATAGCCATGATATCGTTGTGGGGAATAAGCCTCTGAAATCGTATCGCCTTTCAGCTGTTAGACAAAGCCTTTGATCTTAAGCGTTGATGATTTCTTCTCAACCAACAACCTTATCAATGATGCTAGTTCTAAGTGCCCTCGTGATGAGCAGTGCTTTTTAATAAAGCGAATATCTCTAGACGTAGAAAGCCACAGCTATGATAACCTTTTTTTCTTGCTTCGTCTTATGCACTAGTTGTGAATAACCAAGAATTATTTCTTAAACCATCTGCTTGATTGGTCATGAACTGTTTTGAGAGTTTTTTTTAGCGACATTAGGGCGAACAATGTTCACGAGCATATATTCAGTCTAGCACTACTGAGAAGTTTAAGAGAGTCTAGGCATTATATAAAGGTGATATCCGTCCTTAGATTTCAATTGTAATGCAACTGTTTAGTGTATCATAACATCTCCTTTCATCAGACCTTATTGTCCATCGTCCACTACCTTTTTATTCATTTCCGAGTTTGCTATCGTTATGAAATCTATTATGCTGTCAGCGATGGTCATGATGCTAGCTGTTGCTACTGCGTCTCCGGTAGAACGAGCAACACCAACCGATTTTAAGTCCCAAATGTTGGCCTCGCACAATTACTTTCGGGGCCAGCACAGCGCAAATCCGCTTACCTGGGACAACGGTCTTGCTTCATCATCCCAAACCTGGGCGAATACATGCAATTTCTCCCATGATGTAAGTGAAGATACCTTTGATCCGTGAATGTAGAACCTTCCTTTAACTAATGAAATGAGTAGAGCGCCGGAGAAAATCTTGTCTACAGGACGAGTTATCAATACTGGGGACAATTCGTCAATATGTGGGGGACTGAACGCCAGAAATACAATTACGACAAGCCCGGCTTCGATGCTGCCACGGGCCACTTTACCCAAGTTGTGTGGAAAAACACAAAAACCGTTGGCTGTGCTTGGAAAAAATGCGATGGCGGTTCAGGGAAAGCCATCGGATATTATGTCGTTTGCAAGTACAGTCCACCAGGGAACTACCTTAACCAATTTTCTACACAAGTAGGCCGTCAGATCAAGGGCAGCCCAAGTGACGTATTCACTACCTAACTTCGATAAGGCCATGGACACTACAATTTTAACAAGGAAAATTAGTTTGGGTTATAGTATAACAGTACACAGATTTTACGCTGTTAGGAATAATGATTTACGTCACAGTCACTACATAATGTTTTAGTATATTTTTCTACTTTAGAGAGTAGTTTAACGTTCTTTATGCGAAACGATAACAATTAAAGACACAATTACTTATATTCTGCGTTACGAATTGATAAAGAGATTTTGTGCTTATAAACAATAATATTAAGTTATACCCTCTAGTATTGTTTAGGCAGTCTATATTAAACGCAAAAACTAGTATAATTTATATCTTAATTGTAAATATATAAAACACTAAGGACTTGACTCTTATTGTGGAAGTTGTTGGAATTGCCCCCTTACGGGAGAACCTTAGTAAAGCCTAGGCGGATTAATAGGAGCGAGAGTAGCGCTCCTATTAGGTGTATCCCTATGAATATAGGGCTGCACTTAAGGGGAAAAGTAGGCTATTAATAATACTACTTTTTCTACCTTTTTTAACCTTTTAAGCTAGCTTAGAACCTTTATAAATAAGCTAAATTAGACCCTTTTCTATTACCCCTTTTTATTATATATAATACT
>SRPV01000714.1:0-14999 GCA_018360135.1 Claviceps sorghi | reverse complement strand
CCTCCGATCAAAGATAAGAAACATGACAAAAAAAAAACAACCCACACCCATACCCACACCCACATACACATAACATATACATACACACACACACAAAACAAAGAAAAGAGAAAGGAAAAGAGAAAGGAAAAGAAAAGAAAAGAAAAGAAAAGAAAAGAAAAGGTCCAGCTTTGCCGTGTATATGCGAGTACGCGCCAAGGCAAGTCTTCTCTGTACAATAAAACATAATGCGCTCGGCACTGTAGACATCAGCCAAGAGAGCTGGTACCAAGTCCCGGCACCAGCTCTGATCAAGCGTCCGAATCATGCGTCAGGCCGCGATGGCTCCTCGTCCTGTCGCGTCGTCCTCCAAAGAAAGCTCAGCCCCGCCTAGAAGCAATTCAAACTGCCCTTCTTCTTCTTGCCCTTGTTAATGGCATTCATTCTCTCCTCGAGCTGCTTTCTAGCCAGCTCCGCGGCTTGGCGCTTCTTTCGCTCCTCCTCAACTGCCTGCATGCTCCAGCGGTTGTCCGCCTGCGGCTCGAGCTGTCGATCCTTGAGCTCCTTCAAGTCCGTCTCCAGTTCCTGGGCACGCTTCTTCCACGTTTCACAGTCACCCTTGACCTTGTTGGATTGCTGTTCGAGGTCCGTCAGCGCCTCTTCCAGCGTTTGCGTCAGCTGCCGTTCCGCACGGAGGTGCCTCTCTATTGTCCTAATCCGAGCCTCTTGGTCTTCGGCGAGCTGCGACATATTGATATTGTCCTTGCTGACACGGCGCCCGCTGGTAGGCGACGTAGCCACACCACTCGATGGTGAACTGCTCCTCGCGGCCACATTGGGCAGCGGTGGTAGCGGAATCGCAGGTGGTGGCGAAGGCAATGAGGTGTGTGAGCTGCTTTTTCGGATAGTCGAGTTGGAATCCGATCGCCTGACTCCGCCGCTAGCAGATAGCTCTTGGAACCTGGTCTGAAGAGACGCATATTCCTCGCGAATGGTGTCCAAGTCGGCTTGTAGTTGGACGCGCGCCGATGTGGCTTCCTCTAATTGGCTATTGCGTTCCGTCTGTAGCGTGCTGAGCCGGTTGTTGGTCATTTGCGCCTCGTCAAAGTTGTTCTGCAGCTGCTCCTCAAGCTCTTCTATCAACCGGCTGTTCTTCTTATTGAGACCTTCTAGATCAGACAGCTTGTTCTTGACCGCGCCGAGCTGCTCGCCCACGGATGTAGGCACAGCCTCCTGTGAGTCTGATAGCATTTCTGTCAGCGAGGCCTTGGTTGCCTCGATTTCGCTGACCATGTTCTCATTCATGGCGGTGAGTTCGGCGACGTGACGATTCAGCTCTTCGACTTTGCATTGTTCCTCCACAAGCAGCTTTTGGTCGACCAGAAGCTTCTCGATACGTTCCGAGAGTAATTCGATGCTGACATCCATATTCATCCCGACTGCGATCTGCGTGGCAACCTTGGTCAGCTCCTCCCTCGCCTGAGCAAGCTCCTCATCCAGCTTGAGGACGGCGTCCGCATGCTCTTGCATGAGCACCTCGGCCTGCTCCTCGTAGCTCCTTTGCTCGCGCAATTTCAATTCAGACATGTCCTTGGAATGTCTCTCGTCGACGAGCTTCAAAGCCTCGTCGTGAGATTTTGTAGCTTCGGCAAGCTTCTCCTCAAGTGTGGCCACAAGTTTCTGATGTCTCTCGAGCTCCCTTGTGGCCGTGTCGTGGGTCGTTGTTAATTCCTCGAGCTGAAGCTTGACGGCGGCATGTCCTGTCTCGAGCTCAGAAATCTTCGCAGCATTGCTGTTGATGATAGCCTTGTACTCGTCAATCTCGTTGCGTAGAGAGCCAATGAGTTCCTCGTGTTCGTTCACGGTTTCCGCAAGAGATTCTTCGCCGCCGGGACCAGCCTTAGACGAGGAAGACACAGAGTTGTTGCTTTGATTCTCCTGTGACGCGGCGACTTGTGCTTCAAGTTCCGCAATGCTGGCACGGAGACTAGCTTCGTTCTTCTCAGCAGATTCGACTACGAGTCGGTGTTTTTCTTCCCATTTAGCCAACTCTTCCTCAATATCGGCGATGCGCTTCTCTCTCTCTTTCTCAACCATATCAACGTGGGTAGCATCAAGAGCGGATGACGCCGCAGTCTCCAGAGACTCCCGTAGCTCTTCTAGTTGGGACATCAGTTCCTTCTCGCGAATCTCGTGAGCCTCGCGCATTTGCGTCATCTGCTTGTCATTTCGTTCAAGCTGATCGCGCAAGTTTGCCACCATGGACATGTCCCGGGGTGAGGCCTGTAAGCTTGATCTCTCCCGTGTTAATCCTGAAATGATGGTCATCTTAGTTTCCATCTCCTTCTTGACTGAAGCGATGTCGGCCTCCAGCTCCTGGATACGCTCGCTTCGGGTATGAAGTTCATGCATGGCCGAGTTCAAGCCGAGCTCGAAAGTTTGCATCACCTCGGGCTTGTTCTCAAAGTTCTCCGTCGCGAGATTTCGTAAAGAGGCAAACGAGCGGTGCGCTCGGTCAATCACCAAGAGGTTTTGACTCGACTTCCGACGAATGACCGGAGTACCAGTTCTTGGCGAGGAAGCCTCGACTGCTCGAGCCTTGGATACTTCAGTCCTAAGTTCTTCGACCATGTCCAGAGCCTCGTTGTGTCTTGATTCAAGCTCGGTATACTTCTCGGCCAGACACTTCTCGGTGGCTACCTTTTCGTCTGCAAGTCGTTGCAGCCTTTCCACTTCCGCTGCCAGTCGTTCGTTTTCTGCCTCGCGGACCATGATCTCGTCTGACATAAGTTTCGCGGTGGCTGAATTGTCTTCGGAACCAAGTTCGGCCGCCGAAGTATCCATAGTAGCCCGTGATTCTATTGCAGAGGACAGCTCGGAAGACAAGGATCGCGACAGGGATGAGCGTGGTTCATTTTTAAGATCCATCGACTTGCCATCAGACATGACTGAATCTGGGCGAGTTTGAGATGGAGTCGAGGTGGAAATGATCGAGTCGCGCACGTGAGAACGTTCAGAGTGTCGGGCCTCATCAACAGCATCCTGGAGCTCAGAGAGCGCACGGAGGCTCTCTTCGTACTTGGCCTGAAGTTGTTCATACTCCCGAACCGTGGACTCGTGTTCGACGCGCAGGTCGACTAGTTCTTGAGTGGCCGTCTCCAACTTGTCAGTGACAACTTTCTTCTGTGCCAACACCTGCGGACCAGTGCCGTTGGCCATGTCCTTTGCTCCGGCTGTACCTGAGCGCTCAACCGTATGACCATCGTTGTTGAATTTGTCCTTCATATCAGCATTATTATCGAGATCCGCGATATCTTCTTGACAATTGTGCTCATCTTGCTCCTCGGGAATAGATCCGTTAAAACGGCCATTGCGACTAACATGGGACTGGCTGCGAGAGTGATCTGACAAACGTCCTAACCGCGTGAGACCACCATTGGTGACAGTTTCAGGTTCTGCAGGCTTGTCATTTCCCACATGGTCGAGTTCATGAAGTAGGGAGTCTAGCTTGCCCAAACTGCGTTGACGTTCTACAACTTGTTCTAACCGGTCCACTTCTCGCTGCATGAGCTCAGCATCTTGATCTGCTTCCGCTAGCCGCTCCTCCAAAGTGGAGATGTAGTCCTCACAGGCAGCTTCATTCTCTCTAATTCGTGTGATTTCTTTGCGAAGCTCGATGATGATGGTGGCATTCTTCTCCTCGCCACTAGTATGACCGTCCAGCTTTGCCTCAAGGTCACGCAGATAGCTTTCAGTGCCAGCCTCACGATCCACCACTTTCTGCAACCGTGTTTGAAGTTGGTTGTTAATGGTTTCAATATAAGCACATCTGGTTTCCTTCTCGAGCAGCAAAGTTTCTGTATTAGAGAGCGTCGTCCGGGTACTCGATAGTGACTGCTCCAAGCTTTGGATGGTCTTCTCGTATTCCAACACCACTTGCTCAACGGCTTGGGCAAAGGAGTTGGAGCGATTCAGTCGATCATCGGCGGATGTGTCTTCATTTTGCGTCATCTCTTCTGACTCGTTCTCTCGAGCTCTCGCAAGCTCGGAAATAAGCCTGGCATGTCGCTGACTCAAAGCGTTATAGTTCTCTTGTGCATCCAGGAGCTGATTCTGGAGCTCCAACTCGCGTTCGTTTTGCCTTTCAGGGCGTTCATTTGGTGCTGTTTTGGCTCTTCGTAGACCATCATCGTTTCCATTAGAGCTTCGAATTTGATCTCTCAAAAAGGAAACCTCTGCTCGAAGGCGTTCAATCAGAGCCTTGGAATCCCCGTCATCGACCTGCTGAATCCGTGGTTTCGACTGAATAGCCCTGGCGCGCTGAGCATATTGAACTGTGTTTAGCGTCTCGCTGAGGTGAAACTCTGCCGGTGTTACACATGCAATCATGTAGGTGTAAGCATTGCCGCCAAGCGAATCTTGCAGCAGTCTGGTTAACTTGGAGTCTCTATACGATACGTGTGAGCCGGATTGACGAGAAGATAATTGGCTGATGACTTTGCCAAGCGATGCCAATCCGGCATTGATCGATATACCCTCTTTGGCCCGCTCTCCTTGCGCACCAGTGTTTTTGAGCCGCTCGCTTCCGGCCAAGTCGACGAAGTGGAGTTTACTGTCTGTTGTGACACCAATTTCCTGGCCAATGGTGGCGTCTACGGGCATGGACAACCTTCTCTCTGCTCCCGTCGCCGTTTGAAGCTTTCTCCTCCGCTGTACCAAGTTTAATGAAAAGACGGCATGGGAGCGAGAAGATTTCGCGTTGATTGCAGTTGCGTCAGTTTGACGAATGTTAGACCCAAAGCTAAGAGCGTTCATTAAGTCGTCAACAGAGTTGATGTCGACCTGCCGTAACCCGGTGAGGAGAATGTTTCCCTTGGTATCTTCGCGAATGGCGATGCTCGTTCTCTCATTGGACGGAGTTGAATCTGGAACAAGCAAATCACGCAACTGCTCGTTATAGATTTCCACATATGTTGCCTTTAACGACCAATTTCGATCACCGAGAACATCTTGCTGGTAGGCGCGCGGCGTCCGCAAGCTGGAGATGGACTGTCGCTTGAACGCGTTGCTGCTGGTCCCGCCATGTGATGAGTCGAGCTTCTCGAACAAGGCGTTTGCAGCCCGTGGAATCACGCCTGTAGGAAAAGGAAACAGGAGAAAGAAAGGGTCAGCCGCCGTCACGTTGAGGAGAAGCATACCGAAAAAAGTAGGATGCTGCTTACCTATCATTGAGTCGTCATCCGAGTCGCCCGGGCGAGAGGTTCCCATGGTGTATGATTTCCCAGCACCAGACTGTCCATAAGCTAGAACGGAGACGTTGTAGCCTTGTGTGAAGGCGTTGATCGAGTCTTCCAGGTACTCCCAAATGCCATCCTGCATCACCTCGGGGCTGAACACACGGTCGAAAACGAAAATTTTGCGACCTTGTGGTGAATCAATTGCCAGGCTCGTGTTTGATGTCGTTTGCACCATGGCACGCTGGAATCGCTGTGGGATCAAATCGTAACCCGGATCGGTAGGCTTCAGTGGGGGGCGTACCCGAACAGCTGCAAGAGAAGGCAGAGTCAGCAAGATGAATAATCTGAGGACCGCGATTGCTTGGCGCTACTATTCTATGAGGAGTAAGGAGAAAATTGGTCGAAGCAACACCTACCAACTTTGACCGCGGTCCGACTCTCGTCGTCAGACGCCCTACTACCGACGCCAGCCTTGCTGCTTATACTCAATCTGCTAGAACTCAGTCTGCTAGAACTCCTGGGACTTGGCTTCACAATGGCACTGAGAGGTCGCTCTCGCGGACGAGGCGACGGAGGCGGTGAAGAGGCCATGATGAGCAGCACCACAGGCCAGGCGGCCAGAACTCGTCGATGATAATAATGCTTGAAAGACGGATACTGCTAGATATTCCAAGGCTAGTGGTTCTTGAGGTCCTGGGAAGGACAATTCGTCCGCCTTAAGTAGATCGTTGAGCCCGAAAAGGCCCAGTGCCGCGGCGCGTAGTTGGCGTTGCGTCGATTGGTAAGGCTTCTCAAATGCCACGGCGTCAGATTGTAAAGGACCTTCGACCATTCGAAGTGTGTCTTCGCAACAGGCGGCCGTTCAGAGTCAAAGATGATTCCTTTAGTCTCGTAGAGACGCCTTGGGTGGGGTTGAGAATTCAACCTCACGTCGACATCTATCTCTGGCGTTGGATCCGAGTCACAACGAGAGTGTTGGACCTGGAGGCAGGTGTCGAACAGGGGTTGAAGGGGAACTGGATCAAGCTTACGGAGAAGAGGTACATGGACTTGGACATCGGTATTGTGGGAGTGGCCAGGGGTTTAGCTGCAGAGGACATCTAGCTAATTAAACTGGCGATGCAGCGAAAGGGAAAAATCCCACGCGAAGCCAACTTGAACGGGTCAGTGTCAACACAGACTACATACAGCATGTACCCACATTGGTAGACCGTATGCACCGCACGCCACCTTAGGCAAGTACCTACCTAGGTACCTAGGTGCCTTAGTGGACACTTGGTAGGTAAGTACGGTGGGTCGTAGCACAGAATTTCCGAAACTCCTTCTCAGACCGACTCCAGGTCTGATCTATACTTAAGAGTCTGGTATGAAAAATCCACGGATGGCATCAATGATGTGTTCTAAGCTTGTACCTAGTAGATGCCTAGGGAGACACTTAAGTAGATGTAGTGGCTTTAGGTTGCCATCTAATTTTAGTGTATAAAGTTTTGGGATTACTTGCGACCCGCTGTACTTGAGGCACCAGACCTGAACCCGCTGTGGTCTGGTCGAACTGGTGGCTTGGCCACCGCGCTTCATGTATAAAAATAGGTACTAGGTACTTGGGTCTAGGTACCTAGATACCAGTTAAGTACCTACATATTTATCTATCTACCTAGGTAAGTAAGTAGGTAGGTATGTGCTGCTTACCTAGGTACATAGGTAGTAGGTTTCTCCCTACTAGGTAAGTCCTAGGTACGGGTAGGTGCTAGATAGTCTCTGCAATGTAATCGATACTTCTTGTATAAACTCTTACCCGTGTCCTGTGTCCCGAAGGTCGTCGAGTATCATACCACATAGATTGGCCGATGGAAGCTTACAAAGTTCCGACAAAAAAAACACAAGAGAAAATGAAACGAGAACGGGAACGGGAACAGAGCAGGAACAGGAAGACCGACCAGACGAGAGACTAAAAGAAGGGGTCCGGAAGGGGCTGGCAAATTTTAGCCACACAACAAGGGTTGTGCAGCGCGCGTGTTCATTCACATGCGCCATGTCACCTGGAAAGAGGTTGGGTCTGACTCTCCAGAATGTTCAATTGCGGGTTCAATGGCTACCTAAGTGGATTAGTTCGTGACAGGATGATAGTGCGAATGGCTCGGCTCTGATCGTGGCAGGCGAGTCAAGCTCGGGACTGAAGATCAGTTCAGTCACTTCAACGGAGAATGACTCAACGCCCTGGCCGACTCTGAGAGAAGCAGACCAGTGTCTGAGACTTGAACTGCATTGTGCCCAGCGCCACGAGACCGAGGAGAACGGGACGGACCTACATGCGCCACCAGCCATCAATTGGGCCATTAAATCAATGAACACCCATTTCGGCAGGCGCGGAGGAGGCCTGTTGTTGCAGGAGTTGCAGGAGTTGCAGGAGTTGCAGAATATCCATTCGCGACCGGCCCGAAAAGGGCAGGCACGTAAAACGATGACTCAGGAACATTCAAGTCATGGCCCAGCCTAGGATTTGGGGTTGTTGTGGTAAGATCTATTCGAGGGAGTAGATAACCGGAGGGAGTAAATAGCATGAGAGATGGCCAACTAGCTCACCTGAGTTGCTCCGCTATTTGCCCTCGTCTTCCATTACCTCGACCGCGGATAATTATCTCTGTTCCTTGTCTGTTCGCGCACGAGGACTGTGCTCCTTCCGGCGGATGTCACGAACGTCGTGAGGAACTGGCCAATGTTCTGTGCCGGAACTCGGGATGGACGACCCTGATGGTGTGTTTGTCATGATGGTATGCGTACAAGATCAAACTTGGTCCGTATCAGCCATCGTCAGCGAAAAAAGAAAAAGAAAAAGAAAAAGAAAAAGAAAAAGAAAAAGAAAAAGAAAAAGAAAAAGAAAAGAAAGAAAAAAGAAACCCCTCCCCAAAAAACCCACCCTTTCGCGCCAGCTGGCACAATTGTGTAACCTAAAGTTTGTTGCGATTGGACATTCCGTTTAACCCGTTGTTGACTTCTTAACCCTGCTTGGTTTCCAACCACTGCCCATTGGAATTGCTGTCAGATTTAAGCATATGAACTTGTATCGCACAGGAGTCACGACGTTTGAAAAAGCTAGGTCTGCCTGATTACTTGGCCTCTTCCTACCCCCTATCTTCGACTGCTCTTTCCGAGCCTATTACAGCAAGGGGGCATCCGCGTGGCGATCCCTATAGTCGAATGAATACATTGCCTGGACACAGATTATCACTATATCGACAAGACAACAGAACAACTAGGTAGGTAGTCGCCTTAGCCCCCGCGTCAATACAAGGGCAAAATTAGACATAACATAAAGGGCGGAAGCTTTAGGGTCAAAGCCGATCATCGAGTATGAATGTACATGTGATTCGACAGATGACGAATGCATCCGACTCTGCAGTGTAACCATCTTGCAAATGGGCATCTTTGGTTGCCATCGTTGCATACATACTCGTATACCCCAGAATCTGCCGACTAAGTACATACATACTACAGTTGTACAACATTTGGGACGGAACGAACCATGCAGGACGTAGTTCATCAGCAGCAATTGTCCGTGCACAGTCATGTCCAGTCGCCATGTGGAACACCCGCCCATGATATGAACTTGCCCAGCCCCCCTTTTTCTCCTTAGATACTCTTCTGTAGTAGGTTATGAATATTCGTTTGGCGGAGTTCCGTGAGGTTTGGAAGGCTTCAGGTTCGTTAGAAGAATAGGGAGTACAAAAACCCTGAACGATGTTACACGGTTTACTTATGCCACCTGCCGCCACCTAATAAAATCAAACAGAGCTTGGACGACTAGTGCAGGCCATGGGCAAGAGATGAGGAGGACGACGAGGGTCGAGCAACGTGATCGATGATTATGCACACATCGGACTGAGCCATCGTTCGACCTCGGCATCTTCACACTAAGTCATCAATCCGGGTTAGACGTCGCTGGCTTGTCAGAGATGAGCAGGACAGCATGAATAGATGATCATATGGTTGTAAATGCTGTGAGGCCTTTGCACGAGATGCCGCGAGGCGATTAATGCCCTTGAACGCGAGCGGGCAGCAGGAAATTTTGCGTCATCGGCAGCAGAGTTTTCCTAGTCACAATGGCTCCGTCATCGGAACTTCCCAATTGGCTCTTGAATTCCACCCCACGGAAACCCCGCCAACTTTTTCAATGCCATGTGCAGTCTCAATTCGCTGTCGTCGAGAGTCACACTTTTTTTCTACAGAAAAAAAACAAAAAAACAAAAACAAAACAAAACACCATCAAGAAACTCTTTTCCACCAATTACTTTCGTTGATTTAGTATAAAAGATCCCGAAGCGGAAGCCACGAGCCGTACATTCGTTATACAATCGAAAAACTGTCATCATGTGCGGCGACAGATCTGAAATCAACGGCACGGCCGTCTCAACCGACAAGCCCTTGCACAAGCGGACACCTTACGAGTCTGTTGGCGACTTCCTGTCGAACACGTCAAACTTCAAAATTATCGAGAGCACCTTGAGAGAGGGAGAGCAATTTGCCAATGCATTTTTCGACACTGGTGAGCATCTACTGCCTCCTTGCGCACATCGCCCTCGTTGCGCTCGCCCGCTAAATGCCTCGTGTAACAACAGAGACCAAGATCAAGATGTACGATCCAAAGAACTCGAAACCTCAGCTTCTTCATGTTCTAACATGGGTAGTGCGACCGCCTTGTCCGATTTCGGCGTCGAATACATCGAATTGACCAGCCCTGTCGCTTCGCAAGTATGTTAATTCAGAAGTTATGATGGATGACTTGTTGATGCGAAATTACTTAGCAATCACGAGAAGACTGCGAAGCCATCTGCAAGCTCGGCCTCAAGGCCAAGATTCTAACACGTACGCTCCCCAAGCCATGTCATTTTTAGAAGGAAAACTTTGCTGATAATATGCAGATGTCCGCTGCACAATGGAGGTATTTTCTCTGCCTTGACCTAAAGTTCGAGAATATGGCGTCTGATCATTCAATAGGATGCTAGAATTGCTTGCGATACCGGCGGTGAGTCAATAATCTACCATTGCTTGTCATAGTTTTTGTAAGCCGCACTGACGCGTTTTTAGTGGATGGAGTTGATCTAGTTATCGGAACGTCGAGCTTTCTGAGGGAGCACTCTCACGGAAAGGACATGGTCGCAATCGAGAAGGCCGCTATCGAGGTTATCAACTATGTCAAGAGGTATGCGTTGCACGGCCATATCGCTTCATTCCGTTTACTAAAGGCATTACAGTCGAGGTGTCGAAGTCCGCTTCTCGTCCGAAGACAGCTTCAGAGTAAGTCAGAATCCATGAATTTTCATCTACCTCAGCCGCAGTAACGACATTGAGAACGGAGATGCAGCGAATTGATTATAGCTAAATGAAATTTTTCAACAGTCCGACCTTGTAGATCTCCTTCAACTGTATCGCGCCGTTGACGTTAGTGTCTCCCTTTCCGAAAAAAAAAAAAGTGAGAAGACATAACTAACACCAGCGCCAGCGTGTGGGTGTCAACCGTGTTGGTGAGTTTTGCAAATATCTCGAGGATTCTTTACGCTTCTTACTCATACCTCCCAGGTGTGGCCGACACCGTCGGATGCGCAACTCCTCGGCAAGTCTATGACCTTGTCCGCACACTTCGAGGAGTCGTATCGTGCGACATCGAAGTGCATCTGCACAATGACACCGGCTGTAAGTTGAGGTTCTTCATGAAGTCTTCAAGGTCTCGTGTGAATAGTCTGAGTGTATGTTAAGGCTTCTGCTAACTTGAACAGGCGCCATTGCAAACAGCCATGCGGCACTGGAGGCTGGCGCAACACGTAGGTCATCTAGTTGAAATTCCGAAGCATAGTGAGCGGAAGTACTTACCTGCATTGTATAGATATTGACACAAGTGTGCTCGGCATCGTAAGTCCCCGTCTCTGTACGTCTTATATAAGCTGTCCCGTACTAAGATAAACCAGGGTGAGAGAAACGGTATCACTTCTCTCGGCGGTCTTATGGCCCGCATGATGGTAGGGAGCCGGGAATACGTCATGAGCCGATATAAGCTCCACAAGATCAAGGAGATTGAGGATATGGTGGCAGACGCCGTTCAAATCGTGAGTCAATGTCTATCCAAACACGCGGCCTTCTGTAGCAGTTGTTCAGCTGTGGCACAATGGTTCCACAAAGCCTGTTTTTCGGGAGCATAACAAGCTAATCTGGTGCAGAACATTCCTTTTAATAACCCGATTACTGGTGAGTCCATTTTCGTCGCCTACTCGGCACAGTTCTCCACACGAAACTCCTGGACTTGCTTCTGTACTGGGCTCGGCCCTGACCGGGCTCTGTACTTCGTGATCCCATGTCTCCATATGAATAATGAGCAGAGATGTTAATCAGTGTTTACGCTTCTAGGTTTTGTAAGCGTTCCTTACTGTGTTCGATTTCGCAAGATGCTAACGCTAGGTCTCGATAGTGCGCATTCACTCATAAGGTACTTTTTAAGTCTTGTAGCGTGCTGAAACATGTTGCTAATTCATCACAGGCTGGTATTCATGCCAAAGCCATCCTAGCCAACCCGTCAACGTGAGCAGCGGCTTACCGCCATCCTCAATACATGAGACTAACTGTCCCTAGCTATGAAATTCTGGCGCCAGAGGACTACGGGCTAAACCGATGTAAGTACTTACTTTCCAATTGGAATGGATGATAGTACTAACTTGACACAGATGTTCAGTAAGTCGATATCCAGGGGCAAGGACGATAGCATCGAAGCAGAAGCGGGGCCCTCACAGGTCTTAATATCTCTTTGCCAGCAATGCTCGGTATTTGAGTCAATGGTGTTTGGAAACGCGACTGATCTGATCTTGATCCTCCCCCGCCAATTTCCTTTGCTCTTGATTGGGCCCATGGCTAACAGGTTGACAGCTTCGCTAGCCGATTGACTGGCTGGAATGCCATTAAGAGCCGAGTCGAGCAGCTTGGTCTATCCATGACCGACACACAGGTCAAAGAAGTGTATGTACCCCGATACTTTCACTTGCCAGCTATACTGACAGATGCCGTAAAATAGTACTGCCAAGATTAAGCAGATGGCAGATATTCGACCGCTCGCTATTGACGATACCGACTCGATTATTCGCTCATTTCACCTAGAGCTCCAAGATAAGAATTAAAAACGGGCTGGAGACGGCTCGTTTATTATTTGAAAGTAGAAAGGCTGAGAGCCTTGGTATACGTGCTCACATTGCAATCGTGCAAAACAAGTGTTTGAGAGCTGAGAAGAAGATTGGCAAACAAAGCTGCCTCGTTTCGGGACTTTGGAGGTTCAGAAGAGCAACATCTAGCTTACTGCTCAGCGCTTAAAATATCCTAGATAGTTCTTTTGAGTTGAATGAAAAGGTTGAATACTTTCTCATGGAGTAGTGCTAATCGTACGGTCGCCCCACTTACTAGCCTCTTTTAGGCTAAGCACTTTTTTTTCACAAGGCACCGCCTTGGGTAACCAATTACCTAGGTACCTATGTATACATACACCTGTAGGCACGCACTCGCAGGAACTTGCGTACTCGCAGGCAATTATGCACTTGCAGAGAATTACGCAAAACCGCGATTTTTAGTGCTTAATTGGACTAACTCTGATTCTATGCTGGAGTGGTGTGTGGGTGGGGTAGCCTCATGAAAAGCAAATATGTGGCCGCACGAATAACACTAGGTACACTTACTCTTATCACGATGAGTCACCTACTAACCTACTAGGCACCTGATACTTACTGATACCTTGTGATGAGAAAAGGCCGTTTTGGGACAATGGAAGGTTCTGCGAATGTTCTGCAAATGTTCTGCCAATTCTTCTAGTAAAGTGCGTCTGGACGCGCTTCGTCGATGCCAATTTGAAGCCCGCGGCGGACCGCACCGCCTGGTTCTGCATTCACGACGCCTGCTCAGGATCAGCGTACCTACGAGGTAGGTACCTAGGTACTCAGGTACTTACCTACCTCCTAAAGAGGTACTTAACCTACTAGGTACTGATACCTGGGGACTGTACTTGCCTGGTACACCATCATTGACGAGCACATGCAAGTACATATGTATGTACGCAGATCCTGGGCTTTCCCAACCGCAAACCTGCAACAAGGAACTGGACTGGATTCTGCTCCAGCGGCAGCCAGCCCCTGTTCCCCTGTGCCCCTGTGCGGGCCGGAGCAGGCTTCCAGCTGCCAATGAGCCGCGAGCGGGCTTTCCACGTCTCCCTGAAGGTGGGAGATTGTGGAACTGGCCCGCACCGGTGGCTACTCCATCGAGATCGACTATCGACTAGGGACCCGGTCCTGGAGCCCGATGTCTAAAGTCTGAAGTCTAAGTCGGGACTTGGGACTCTGACTCTGGTGCTTCATATCCGTCATCCGCCATCCGTCATCCGTCATCCGTCATCCGTCATCCATCGACACTTGGACACTTGGACACTTGGACAAAAGTCTCAGCCGTAAAACAACCGTCCGTCAACACAACACCATCCCCGACGGCATCCTCGCCGCCTGTGGCACTGTGAAATCGTATGCGAGCTTCCGCTTTCGTCAGCGATACGTGCAGCGTGTCCCGTCTTCTTCTTCTCTTTCTCCTCCTCTGTCTTGTCGTGTATTCTTCTATGTTTGCATACTCTCCTCCGCTGCCGCCAGGCCGCATGATCGTGTCGCAGTGTCCATCTCATCCAGAGTCCCGAATTCAAATTCCCAGCAGTCCTGCCAGGGCGGCCCAACAAGAACCATGTTTCTCACCGAGTTTGCCAGGAGGCATTCGCTCAAGGCCGACGACGATAGCCGCACCCGAGCAGCCAGGCTGACGCTGCGTCAGTCAGTGTATCCCATGTTCCTGGTGACGATTCTGTTCTTTCTCTGGGGCTTCAGCTACGGTCTTCTCGACACCCTCAACAAGCACTTCCAGAACATCCTTGGCATCAATGGAACGCGTTCTGCAGGTCTCCAGGCCGCCTATTTTGGGTATGTCCCGCCGTCTATTACGGCATGCGGTAACGAGAAGCATTATCCTGATGACTGATGATGACCCTTCCTGACCCCTTCCCTCTCCTCCTCGCAGAGCCTATCCATTCGCTTCCATCGGTCACGCCGCATGGATCCTTAGACACTTTGGCTATCGGGCCGTCTTTATCTGGGGATTGTTTCTATACGCTCTCGGCGCACTTCTGGCCATTCCTGCGCTCAAGGCCGCGTCCTTTGGAGGTTTCTGCGCCTGCATTTTCATCATCGGCAACGGCCTTGGCTCTTTGGAGACGGCGGCAAATCCCTACATCGCCAGTAAGTAGTTGGCCCTGGAGCCTGGAGTCTTTCTTTACCTTGTTTGATTGTCTATGCGATGCCCGTCTTTGACTGACATCAAGATGCAGTCTGCGGACCCCCCCGATACTCTGAGATTCGAATAAACTTCTCCCAGGCCTTTAATGCCGTTGGCACCGTTGTCGCCCCCATTCTGGGGTCGTACGTCTTCTTTGACTTTGGCGACGATCGTGCGTTGGCCAACGTCCAATGGGTCTATCTTGCCATTGCCGTATTCGTACTGCTGCTTGCCACGGTATTTTTTTTCTCGGATCTCCCTGAGATTACAGATGCTGGTAGGTTGATTTGATTCTTTTTGCTTCTTCCTATTTTTCTCTTTTTTTTTTTCTCTTTTCTTTTTTTTTTTTTTTTCTCTCTTTTAAAGTGGATTGGACTTGGACTTGTGGAACGGGTTGTGGCATTTGCTGAAAAAGCCTTAGCGTCCCGGATGGGTGCATAGCGAAAG